>NDFG01000135.1:1911491-2030354 GCA_002167245.1 Sporophila hypoxantha
TWRKTWAMMAARWTWRKKTTTTWTTTTTTTAGAAAATAATTTCTCTGACTATCATCTGGTCATTTCTTGCGTGACCCCTGTAAACTACTGGTCATCTTGGTGTGTTTTTCCTATAATACTCGTGCACACACTGCTCTTCTCTTGCATTATTCATGGAAACCTTTTCCCTCTATGCTATCTTGTTAGCCAGCCGTTGTTTTTACCTCCTGGTCTGGGTTATACAGGAAGAAAATGTCAGTGGGCAAACTTGTATCTTGTYTGGTGCCCCTTCAAGAATGCTGCTGTTGTTTTGGGACTTTTTGTTCAATCTGGGGTAATTTATAGCAGCTGCTGCCCTTGAAAGTGGAGAGCACAAAGGTGAGCATATAATAATGGCTACAGGCAGATCCCTGGAATGTTGAGCTTTGGCAAAGTGCTGTGGTTTGCATCAGAATTACAAACAAGGCTAGAAGAGAAACAGTGGGAGCAGGACTCCACAACCAATCAACAAACTAGCACAAACCCCTGCTTGATCCAAGAAGGGATCAGAGAAATGTAAACACAAAAGCTTTCTCTGGAGAAATGTTTGGGGATGACAGCCAGAAATTTTCTTGTGCCATTGCATCTAAGCGAAGCTTGTTGAGGTTTGCTTTTATTTTCCATAGGAAGTGGATGGCTACCTGATTCAACAGCGTTTTTTGAAAGGTAGCTGTTAACCTGCTGGRAATTCCAGATCAGAATAATAATTGCAGGATTATCCTAGCTCGGCTGGATGATGTTCCTTCCCTAATGCTTCCCCTGAGCTTTGTTTGAAGYGTTTTGTGAGTCTTAGATGGAAAAAGGGAAAGAAGTATTTGTTTTCCTCTTCTAGCAATCCCTAGATAGGAGAAGGGTTATGGATATTGAATGTTCTCTTTGGACATATTTTCACTTATTTACTGYTGCCACTTTCCAGTAAACACTTCATTATAATGACTTATTGAAAACTCTGGCATATGATCACTAGAAGTGGCAATAAATATTTGGAACTTAATATTGAGCTGGTCAAAAGGAAGACAGTGTTTCTTGTTGACTCTAGTAAGTGGTCTCAGACTTTTGAYGTCTGCTCATCTTTCCAATGAAATCTGATGATCTTAGTGTAACTGAAATGCCAAGAGTGTTTGGAAAGTGAGAATTAAAAGAGGAACTGAGTTATTTGTCAGTAGGTCTGGTAGAGAAGGAAAGAATAACATTGCAGAAAAACAACAGATACTGTCTTGTATAGGGAACCTAAGATCAATATCACTAACTTTTTAGAAGGATCCGAGTTGCTTTTATTATATATTATAAACAATTTTGTCATTAGTATTGGGCTCACGTAGRAACAGAACAGGAACTCTTTAAGGAGCAGAATTTGAGTTCAATGTGCTCAGGTTTTTGTTATCTGTGTATCAGTTCCACATACTTCAATATCCTAATGGTGTTTGGTTTTTCCCCACTAAAACAACTTTCCTCCTTTTTTGGAGGGGGGATGGCTGTGTTTTCTAGGGTTACTTTTTTGGCTGTTGTTCAGATAGATACCAGTAAAGAACATCATCTTGMCTTCAGAATATTCCTTTTAGAGCCCAGCAGGGATACAGTGTCTGGGATAGCTACAAAACTGTTTTTTTTCAGTTTTTTTCATACTGAGACAGAGGTGAGTCTTGAGTTCTTTTATAGCTACCAAGACCAGAACTCTTGCCACCTTCTTGTGCCTGGGAGTAGAAATTCTGGCCAAACATCTCCAGCTCACCCACTTAAAAGCACAGGGAGTTTTCAGGCAGGAAGGAAGTGAAGAAGTTGTTGTTTGTTTCCATATCAACCTRTTTCAGGTGTTGAAAAGTTTTACAAGACAGTTTAACTTAGTGTGGTTTCCCAAGATCTACCAGTGTCAAAGGACTGTAGTGGGTTGACTTTGGCTAGACACCAGSTCCCCTCCGTGACTCRAGAGAGGAGAGAAAATATAATAAAGGATTAATGAGCTAAGGACAAGGAGAAATCAATTACTGATTACTGTGACAGGCAACACAGACTTGACTTGGGGAAATTAGTTGCGTTTATTACCAAGCAAATCAGAGCAGGATAATAAGAAATAAAATCTTCTAACATCCTCCACCCATCCTTCCTTTCTGCCCACACTCTACCTCCCCCCCTACAAGCTGGGCAGGGAGACAAGGAGTGGGGTTTATGGTCTGTTCATCACACATTCTTCCTGCTGCTSCTCAGGGAGTGGAGTCCTTGCCCTGGGTCCCTCCCATCAATAAATGTTCTTCATGAACTTCTCCAAAGTGAGTTCTTCCCATGGGCTATAGCTCTTCACYAACTGCTCCAATGTGGGTCACTCTTCCATGGGGTGATGTCCTTCAGGAACTCAGCGTGGGTCCCCCACAGAGTCACAAATTCCACCAGGAAATCTTCTCTAATGTGGGCTCCTGTCTCCATGGGCCCATAGGCCCCTGCCAGAAACCTGCTCCAACACAGGCTCTGCCACCCATGGGGTCACCAGCMTCCTTTGGTCATCCACCTGCCTCAGCCTGGCCTCCTCCACAGGCTGCAGGTGCATCTCTGCATCCCCATGGACTGCAGAGGCACAGCTGCTCCACCATGGCTGCACCACGGGTGCAGCTCTGGTGCCTGGAGAACCTCCTGCCCCTCCTTCTGCGCTGACCTGGGTGTCTGCAGAGCTGTTCATCTCATGTCTTCTTACTCCTCTCTCCTCTGTGCAATTATTTTTTTACCTCCTTCTTACAAATGTTATTCCAGAGGCACKACCACCATCTCTGATGGGCTTTGCTTCGTCCAGTGGTGGGCTCATCCAGCAGTCAGCTGGCACTGGTTCTGTCAGACATGGGGAAAGCCTCTGCAGCTTCTCACAGACCCTGTAGCTCCCCTGCTACCAAAACCTGGCCAAAACCCAACACAGGGGCTCAGAGAAGAAGTTGCAAAACTCACTCTGGAAAACTTTTTCAGAGTTGACGCACAGCTTCTTTAGCTGTTTTCTGTACATTACTGTTAATTTGCTATATTTTCACATTGATGTTGGATCTATTTAGRATTTTTAAGGACACTGTTAGATCCACATCCCCTAACCTTTGTGGTTTTAGTTTGTCATGCGATTTAWATATAAAGCACCCTGAGTGCTAATTTAATTACATTGTATTACTGGCTAGTTTTCTGGCAGTATCTTGTTTCTGACTGTCCAGACTGGTTTCTGAAGGGAGCTACCTGTAAAAATATAGTCCCTAGGGCAATGATTAGAAAGGAAAGATTTAAAGAAGAGTCTGTGCTGAAGGAGGAGTTAGTAGTCAATACAGGTAGAGGAAACTTTGCAGATTATCATGCAAATTTTGCCCAAGCTCTTGCATGCATAAAGAAGACCTCATGTACATACTCACAAATGCAAATTGAAAAACAAAYTCCTTACTGGAGCAGTTATTTTAAATAGCCTCATAACAATTTAAATAATCTGTCAATTTTTAGTTGAAATATTATGCAAAAATAGCTTATCTACAAGATACTTAAGGGACCTCTAGGTGATATGTGGATATCAATTAGTGAGCATCACATTTATTATTTCCTATTAGCTTTAGAAACCCACCAAAACACTGAATTACAGCATAAAAGGACACATGTTTAGGGCTGAGCTTGTGCTTAAAGGAAGGACTCAGCATCTTTCTAGAGCTTAAATCTCCCTGCACTTGTGAATTCTCCCCCAAGCTGCTGACCTATTGGAAACCTGGAGCAAATCTGCAGGTAGATAGAGAGAGCCAAACCACCCCCCTGCTGGGGCTGGCTTCCAGGATGAACCACTGCCACTCTGCTCTGTCGCTGCCAGCCCAAGCTTTGTAAGGAATGCAAAGGTGAATTAGCATCACACAGCCAGAGCTGTTACTGCCTATAWGGGCTGCACACCTGCCGTGGATGCACCTCGAAATTGCCCTGGCTGGCTCCACAGGTGCACCAGCAGCAGTCAGTCAATTTGGGCCCTACTCGTCAGAAGGAGGAGGATGCCCCGGCCTGGTCCGAAAATGGCAAAGTTCTGGCTGTCACAAAGGAGGATTGCAGAAAGATGACAGCGAAGCAGGCAGATCTCAGCAGCAGGAATTTATCTGGAGAGATAGGTGAGAGGCGCTGACTGGTAGGGAAGCTGCAGGTATCTGCCCCAAAGGGTAGGGACTGACACAACTTATAAAGGGTGGCCAGGGGGCGGATAAACCCGCCCCCGGACCAATAACAGAACAATACAGCGTGACAAGCATAACATAATAACAAATCACAACAGGGCACAGGTGGGGATTTGAGGGACTGCCCAGTCACCTTCAGCCCTGGATGGAAGGTTCTGGGGCAGAGGAGTGGGCTGAGGGTGACGGGCAGGGAGGTTACCATAGAAACATAGGAGGGGTCGGAGGTAACCATAGACACTAAGGAGGGTTTGGGGAGTGACATAAAACTGGCAACAAAAGGCAGGAGTAACTAAGCAACGAAAGCACTGACAAGGGTGGACTGGGGAAAAATGGGGGAGGAGGAGCCTGGGACAGGCGCCATCTTGGGCACATTGACTATTAATGGAGAATAAATTTAAACTTTACAAAACACTTAATAAAGATATATGAAAACTGAATGCGTGGACCCGAAAAGCTGGCACACGCGCCACAACACACACCAACTTGGTCAACTAACTTTGATGTCAGGTTACGGCTTAATATGCCAAAATAGGGATGAGTTAGGGGTTCAATGAGTGGATCAGACATCCCTGCCTTGGGGTGGCAACATCTGTTAGGCAGGCGGGGGAGGAAGGCAGGGAGTGGCAGCAGCTTCAGCCRCCTGATTTTCCTCTGCTCCTGCATGTCTGCCAGAGCCCTGTGGTCACAGGTTACCCCTCATTAAAATGTCCTTCCTGGACTGAGAGTTGCTGCTTGTTGTTCTCAGTGAGACTGAGGTTTACAGGACCAAAGGTTCTAGCTTTGCCTGACATATGGCCACGGGCTATATTTGCTTACTGCAAAAGCAAACTCTTCCTACCAGATGAGCCTGAGCTGTGCAATGCTTTCTCCAGCCCTCAGCATATGGACAAAGAGGGCTGCAGTTTGAAACTCCTTTTCTTCCTGCTTTTTCAGTTTTTCTGACATCTTCCCCACCTTACTGGGGTGGCACTGCASTTTTCTAATTTGTTTCAGGAAATCTTTTCCCTGTTCATATCTTAAAGACAATGCTCATTCWGCTGCAGGCACCAGTGAGCCTTCCAAATGCTACAAAGTTGGCCTGGTCTCCCAGTTTTAGGGTATCCCAGTTGTTCTCTATCTAAGGTTCAGCTGTCATGGACAAAAATTTGCAGTCAGTCCTGGACACTGTCTGCAAAATAGTTAACTTAAAAAATTTAGTTGTAATTTGAGTTTGTTTGGTGGCTTGCTTTTATCGGTAGGAGTCTCTATGTTGCTTTATTAAAGATGATAAATAAATGATTTCCTGATGTCTTGCAGATTACAGGCTGAGGAATCTTGATCATCTGAAAAGTCTTGCCAGCATCTGAGAAATTTCAGTCACAGCCAAGGTCTTCATTGGTAAAGAAGAAGTTGCTAACATTTGTTAATTATGCTTGTWTTTTTCTTGATCAACTTCTCAAGTTCAACTAAGATAGAAATTGATTTGCTTAATGAAATTTATCTGTTTGCATAATTCAGGATTTTATCTAAGATACATCTAGACTACATACTGGGTTCAGCTATGGTGTGTGCAGGTGTTTTATGCAYAGAAATGGGATTTCAGGAGTAAAGGATCACTTGGAATGCAGAACACAGAACTGGAAGAGGGTATGCACTCCTGCCAAGCCTGGTAATACAGATGCAGCTCAGACTTCTTCTTTTCTGCTTATGAGGACAAAATAAATAGTAAATAKTATTGCYTTTCTTCCTGGTATGAAATCCATTWAAAAGMCAGACACTTGTTCTTTTCYTTYATGCTGAAGAAGCTACTTGTATTGGAAGTGGAACTGAAAGAATCTAGCTGTAGGATGTTATAGAAGAACATGCTCAGCAAACATAAATAATGAGGAAGAACATCAGAAAATAGAGGAGATAGRGTAAATGGGACAAGCCATATTGTGAAATGTTTTATCAGAAACTGAATTTTTTTTTCCTGGTTCTCTTAATATTTTTAAAATAGTTTTCCATTCATTGCCTCTTTTATATATATATATATATATATATATATATATATATATATTTATTTATTTATTTATTTATTATTATTTATATTAGTTAGTGAGAAACACCAAAGAAATACTGCTGGTGCTCAACCTCTGCCAGAATGTAAAATCTGGAGAGGATCTCCTCTCAATTCCCAGTCATTCTGAGCACAGTCTGAGCATGAAGATGCAGATGGCCAGAATGTGGAGGCAAGAGGGGAGTGTGGGAAATAGCAATAGTCCCAGTGAAGAACATCCCTATACTGTAAARCCTTATTCTGTCAAAAGCCCCTTGCTTTCCTTACAGCTAATTCATATCCTGATATTTTAAAGTTACAAGATTATTATTCTTTTAAGATGWCAAATCAGAGATATACTTCAGCAGATGTATACCTGATGTATACTTTCACTCATTTTTAGTCTGCTCAGGATGAGACAAGTAGAAGTTCAGGACTAGATTCAAATTAAGTTGTATATTAAGTACACWTGCATGATAGGAATAATCTGTGCTAATTCTCTGAAATAAATGTTCCACTTCTCATTTCATTTGCTCACTTTCTTTTGCAGAACCCCTAAATGAATAAGAGATTGTTTGTTGTCAGTTAATTGAAACTATCAACTAGATTATTTCTTTATCCCAAATTTATTGAATCACTGGGCTTCTAGTGTAAGAAAGATTTGATGAGGTTAATGTAGCACAGGAAAATAACAATTTAATTTTTTGGTTTGTGCCAAATTTTATTTTAGTTATTATTCGTTATTAATAGTTATTATTTAGTTCTAGTTTTTTATTTAGTAGAAAAGTTGTGAATAAAGCTCATCAGATATTCAGTCTGTTTCTGTCTCTCTGAAGTGAATGAGTCAGGTGTGGTGCTGGGCGTGTTCTTACTCCCACTGCTATCCTCACCCACATCCTTCCAATTAAATTGTTCAGTTTCAGATTATTTGATGATGACAGAAAACATCTGGTGTCTCCTGTGGGCTTGCATGGAGTCTGGGCTGGAAGAGGAACACAGCCACAGACAGACTTGGAGTGGACTCCTAGCAGACTGCTCCAAGACTCTTTCCCACATAACCTTTGCCACACAGCGTGTCCCAATGTGTCTAATTRCACCATCCCAAGGGATTAAAATCCACAACAATGACCTGCCTTGGAAGGAGAGCAGGGAAAAGGGAAGGCATTGCTATTCCAAAGTCCTGAAGTGCCTGGCTATTCTGACCCCGTTTCTTCTAGCCAGTCTTCCCCAACTACTGTTTTCATACATTCAGCTTTATAGCTTTTCAGCCTCCTCCATAAGAGTTGTTACTGAGGGGCTGAAAGTAAATTTGACAACCGAATGCTTTCATGACCACCTTTGAAGCTTTGTTATTTCTTGTGCTCCATCCTTTTTCTCATTCTGATCTCTTATTCTGAGTGTGTGCCTCAGGGAAGCATTACAATAACACTGAATTCTGCAGCTCCTGCCTCTCTTGCTCCAACAAGCACGTACATGAGTGTGAGACCCAGGCAGTGAACATGGAGCCATCCAGCTTTGAGCTATAAACTGAAAAAATACAGGTTTAGATTAGGTATTTGGAAAATATTTTTATGATGAGGSTTGTAAAACGCTGGCACAGGCTGCCCAGGGAAGTTGTGGATGACCCATCCCTGGAAGTGTTCAAGGCCAGGTTGGATGGAGCTTTGAGCAACCTGGTCTAGTGAAAGGTGTCCCAGCTCATTGCTGAGAAGCTGGGCTAGGTGACCTTTGAAACCCCCTTCTGACCCAAACTATTCTCTGATTCCAAGATAATTAAGCAGGAGGAATTGGGATTGTGTTTGTTTTCTTCAGGAAAGTTGTGAATGTAGTTCTTTCAAAAATCATGAAGGAACAAGATGATATCCTGTGCAGGCAGAACAGCAAACCTGTTCAGTCTGCTGTGGTGCCTTGAAAATAAAATGGGTATGCATTTCTTTCTGCTAAGCCCTTTGCATCAATAAATACTATAAGCTCTTGGCATTATTAATTGCCCTCACATTCTGTGAAGCAGGAAAACAGCCAAAGGTGAATAATCTTAATTCCCAGTCCCTTYATCTAATTTAAACAGTATTCAGTGACCTTTAGCCAGAGAATGATTTTTCAAAAGCCTTTTCAAACTCTATTTTAACATGACATCCAGCCTTTCAGCTGTGCCTGAGATTTCGCCGAGCTTAGGGGAAGGTCAGGGCATGATATAAAACATAGCAGCTTCATCTAGCCATGTTCCAATAAAGAAATAAAATAGATCAATAAAGCATGGTGAACTCATTATAATACAGATTTTGGAAATTCCTGTTAGCTGAGCACTTGTGGGTATTAACTGAAAATGTGTTTTCTTTAAGGATGAGTGGCTGCAATATCTGCTGTCACTCAGAGACTGGGAGCTGTCTCTGCATGCAGACATCATGCCCAACTCAAAAATGTGTTGGCCAGGTGGCAGTCTTGATATGTGCCTTATCAAGGACACATTGGTAAAAGGAGAAGTATGTCAAAACTTGGATCATCCTTCAACTAAACTAACCCTGTTTTGGATGTTTGGAATTTTTTCACTCAGATGTTTGTATCTAGGTAGTCCTGATTAGGCAATGACTTTGTTCCTCTCTATTAAAAGAAAATGTTACATTTTTTGAACTCTGTTTGCTTGAAGGTATTGATGGGCAATAAAAGATAAATAATAACAAAATCATTAAATTTGAGAATATGTAATCAGTCACCCAAACAGCAAAATTAATTGTTCTTCTTAATAAAACCAAAATCCTCAGTGTACTCCAGAGCAAGGGAATTTACCWAAGGAAAAGAAAAATCCATAAAGTGCTTAATGCTTGACTTGCTATGGCATATTTCCTATTATAATTATTAAAAATTTCCAATTGTCACTTGCTGTATTTTCTAGTTGCTTACCTTTTATAGAGGGGATAAGCTCAGGAAATTAAGATAGAAGGAACTGAAAGAGATAAAGATAAGTTTCCTGGGTTTGAATGGATCCTTTTATAAAATATGGTCCAAAAGTTGCACATATTGAACTACATCATAGGTTGATCATCCATATTTTAAAGAAATGGWGAAGAGTATATGAATATGGATACAAGTAATTTATTTACTTAATTTWAAGAAAACTATTCTATCATGTATTGTTAATGTAAGAAAGAAAATCCCAAGTGTGAAACAGCTGCAATGAAATGAAATTTCTTGTCTAAAAGAATTTTTAGGTTTTTAATGACCTTAATTTTTTATAGAAGATATTCTTTAAATTCCTCACCCAGTGATGCTTGCAGAAACAAACTAAATGAGTAATATCTGATTAATTCTAAATTAGATGAGATAAAGCTGTTATAGGACTATGCATTTATTTGTTTACAGTGTTCCTAACCCAGAGTGTTTTTCTGAGCACTGACATGTTGGGTGCCTTGTGTTGTGGGGCAGGAGTTAGTTTGCTATAATTCTGATAATTATAAGGTCATGAGATCTATAAAGAAGTAAAATYACTGCTCCTGCCAGGTGGGGATTTTTTCCAGAACAAATGTTATACTTAGCAATGGTATTTAATAGSTGAAGGAGGGAAGCTTCCAGAAGGAACTGTGCAAGTCTGTAAGTGTGGTCACCCTCAGCTCTTCTGTGAGAGCAAAACAAACTAAGCAAAGTGAAGAAGTCAGCCAGTCCCACCTGAGCATGGAGGCTAAAGGCAGGAAGTTTAATGCAYTTTCCTGTTCTCCAATTAATGCCATTATTCTCCCCCTTTTCTCATTACTTCTTGAAATTTAATCTTTACACATAGGAGTAGCCAACCTTAGGGACATCTGAAGGACCAGGCATTATGGGATGWGTGATGTCAGACCCTGATGAGGAGGACTGTGTCCTTCCTCAGGACACAACAARCATGTTCAATCCTTGTCTTTTTGGGGATGTTCTGGGAACAAAATACATGACTTGTGTGTTTGTGTTGTGATGCCCAAGGACAAGATTACAGGACTGACAGCTGCTATAGATGCAATGCTTTTTGCAAAGTGATCAAGACTTGCTTTGCAAACTACTGGCATGAAGTTAATTTTCTGTGGAAAGTCTTGACATAACTGCAAGAACCATGAACTTCTAWAGGGATTTTAACTGCCAATGAATTTGTTACAGTTTGGAGACACCCCCAAAGTACATGCAGTTTGATTTCACATGAAGTTACATCCAAAATATATTCTTGGAAAATGGATACACCCTTAAGCAGTGGAAACAAATGCAGAATACTGTTTATTGCTCACCAATTAAATTTTAACCTCAAATGTCAGGTACTTTTGGAAAAAAAATAAAGATCTTCAATAACAGTCCTCAAGTAAGTATTTCTTAATAACTATTGATCTGACATGCACTAGTGCCTAAAGGATATAGAAATGAATCTCATAAATGTCAGAGAGAGAACGTCAGCAAAACATTTTCTGTAGAAGTCACAGATTGYAAATATTTTCCTTTGAAATCACAACCAAACATAACAGCARTTCCTCTCTCAAAYGGTTAAGTAACCTTTTTTCATTTGAAAGATTTTAATTACATACTGTTAGAGGGTGWTTTGTTACTTTTCAGTATTTGTTTATAGGGACCTTTATAGCAGGAAAGTTTGGAGCTGTATTGTTTTTTGGTAGATTTTTTTTTATTCTTTACTGAAGTCTTTAAATGTGAGATCATTTAACCTGTATTTTCATAAAAATGACAGCTGKTACAGCTGATAAAAATGCAAAAGCTATGGTACAGAAAAAAGGACATAAGTCACATTATACCTATACAATAGTTATACCTATACAATAGCTAAATACCAGCCAAGAAAAACTGTCTGCCACTGAGTTTAAGTGCATTGCCAGCACGATCATTTGTGCCTTTTTGCAGTCAAAGCAAACAACTTCGTTTAATTTTCAGTGAAATCATGTGTAACTTTACGCTGGTTTTCAAATTAATTGCATCATAGTCAAATGAAACCTGCAAATCTATTGCTTCCCTGGTTACAACATAACTTTCTGTCTTTGCACRTAAGCATTTAGTCTCATAACACTCTGTAAACTGGGTGAAATTTTGCAGTGAAAATGGGGGAAGGAGGGGAGTCTGTGGCATAAATAATTTCTGGTTTTAAGGAAATTAGTAATGTGAGGATTCCTGTGAAGCACAATGTGACCTGAAGTTATTACATAGGAAATGTAGATCTGCAAGTTCCTCCTGAAAATACAATTAGAAACTCTCTTCCAGACTGAGTAAAGAAAGGCAGARCTACTGGGATAAGATAATCCTCCTTGGAGTAATATCTCAATAACTCTGTTTGCTGATGAAGTTTGTGTTTAATGGTGATTATTGTTGTTGTGCTACTTCCACCCCTTCTAACCCTGCCATCCTGAACCTTCTTTGTACTCACAGTTTTTCTTTTTAAGTRGTTCTCTTTGGTCCTAACATGTAGAAGAATTAAACAAGGCTGTCCAGGCTGCTATTAAGATCAAAATCTGTAAAATGAACCGGAGGATAGAAACAAAACTCAGTTTGAACAATAAACAAAGAAAAATAATTACGATGAAGGTCATAAGAAGATGATGAATCCTGAATTACCACAGCAGCCTGGCCATGAAACTATAATAAGGGGAAAAGAAAATTCACCCTAGCGTATCTCATTTTAATTAAACTCTATTATTTTTAAGTGCTGCCATAAATTTTGCCACCGGTTTTGTAAATCCTGACTTCTTGCCTAAGTCTGATTGCAGTCTGGGAGCTGCTAGGTCCACACAGATTTCYATGGATTTATTCAGAAGTAGGAAAGGACTTTTGTTTCTTGTGTGGACCAAAATAGATATAACACAAAGRAACCAGCAGTAAAAGAAAASAACTGSAGAACAACAGAGYWTCAGTGAGCCTGGATTTCATGTGCTACAGTTAAACTGCCTGGAGCCCAAGAAAGGCTACTTGTAGTATAAGTCAGGCAATAATAGGAAAAATACACAGTAAAAATTGATGCAAGTTGTCTTATTGGGAATTCTGCTCCTTATATTGAAAACTTTGAATGTAGAAAGAGGACAGYTGTGCACAGGACAGTCTGAAGATAATAAAGTCATTCCTTTAAGTGCTTATGGTGTCTTCAGAGAGAAACATGTCCTATTGGTGTAGCTTTTGTAACTTATGGAGYCTCCAGATCACATGGAAAGACTGAGCTGCCAACTTTGGCCACCCCTGAAATGCAGTAGGCTCTTAGGAGTGTGTGGCTGCATGGACAAGTTTCACAGAGGAAAGGGAGACAGGAGGGAAGCAGGGAGGGAGGAAGGGAGAGAAGGAGGGAGGCAGGGACACAGGGGAGCAGGGGGCCTGCAGGAGCTGCTGATCATAATCTGAATAGAAAATTAATTATGGCACTGTCACTTACACAGTTAACTTTATAAAGTTGCTACCTGATCTTTATTGATCCCAACTGGACTATGAATTTATTGTTTCTTCGGAAGAATCATAGAATCATTTAGGTTGCAAAGGACTTTAGGATCATAGAGTTCAACCATTAACCTAACACTGCTGTCTTCACTATTAAACCACACAGTTTTACCAGCAAGCTTATTAACCCACCCTGAGACTTTCTTTCCTGATGGCAGGATGCAAACAGTCAAGGAGATTTCTGGAGGGCATTAGGAATAACTTCTTGCTTCAAGCACTGGAATGAGCAGCCAGGGTGATGCACACACAGGTCTGCTCATTGTTAACCTGAGAAGACATGGCTTTGGGTTGTGGTAAGCAGTCAGGTTTGGAATCAAAGGGACCTTGAACATCATATTGTTCTAATGTACCTACCATGGGCAGGGACACTTTTCATTAGRCCAGGTTGCTTGAAACCCCATACAACCTGATCTTGAACACTTCCAGAGATAAGGCATGCACAGTTTCTCTGGACAAGGGCTGTGGGGTGTGGAGGCCCATGAGCCTGCCAGGGAAAAGGCAATGGCAATGCCCTGCAAGGGTAGTCTTAGGCTCTGGGTATTCCCCACAAGTTATGATGAGGAAAGGGGCTTCTCCCTTGGTGTTCTGCAGCACAATGTTAATCATACCCAGTTCTGTTCTCCTCATTGGCCTGTTGGCCTTACCTACCCCTTTTACCACGTTTGTACCCCAGTTCCAGAAAGTTCTTTGTGCCCTGTTTCCCCGTTGGCCCTTGTATCCTGCCTGCCCACCCTATTGGCTGTTACTGTTTGCCCCGCCTGTGTACCATCCCTGTGCCCTCAGATCATCGATCCCTGATGCTCTGCTCCACCCCCTCTTACCCTGCTCCCTCCTTTGTTCCCTGGCTTCCATCCCTGTGCCCTCAGATCATGGATCCCTGATGCTCTGCTCCAGCCCCTCTTGCCCTGGTCCCTCCTTTGTTCCCTGGCTTCCATCCCTGGCCCCTTGGGTGTGTGGAATCAATAAAGCTCCGACAGAATTCCGTATAGAAGGCCATTCCTGTTTTCATTCATTGACAGCTATCTGTGGCCTGTGTGTGACTGCATGATTGTCAGAGCACCTGCCCAAACACCCTCACCTRGAGACACTTTTGGGAGGGCAGTGGCAATTTACCATCCACCCAGGCTGCTACAGTGGGGTCCAAAACAGTGGGGTTCAATATCCTGAGGAGAAGGAGGAAGGAGAGCAGTAGAGAACAGAGCCTGGGCTCTGTATTAACCATCTGTAGTGGTTTTTGTCATCCAATGGCTTGGATGAAGGGGCAGGTGCCTCCTCAGTGAGCTCACTGATGGCACAAATCTGTGAGGATTGAGCAACACCCCAGAGAACTGTTAGCCCTTCAGAAGGACCTTGATAGATTGGAGAGGTGGACAGAGAAGAGCTATCTGAAATTCAACAGAGGCAAGTGCAGGGTCCTGCACCTGGGGAAGAATAACCCCCTGCACCWGCACAGGCTGGGAGTGACCTGCTGGAAAGCAGGTCTGCAGAGAAGGACCTCAGGGACGTGGTGGACAGCAAGCTGTCCATGACCCAGCAGTGCTGTTGTGGCCAAGAAGGCCAGTGGTGTCCTGGAGTGCATTAGAATGAGCAATGCCAGCAGGCTGAGGGATCCTGCCCCTCTCCTCAGCCCTGGTGAGGCACATCTGGAGTGCTGTGCCCAGTTCTGGGCTCCTCCAGTACAAGAGGGACATGGAGCTCCTGGAGCATGTCCAGCATAAGGCTATGAAGGTGATGAGGGACTGGAGCATCTCCTTTATGAGGAAAGGTTTAGAATTGGTTCTGTTCAGCCTTGAGAAGAGACGGCTGAGCGGGGCCCTSATCAATGTCTGTGTGTGTCTGCAGGGAGATGGCAGAGGATGGACCAGGCTCTGCTTGTTGGTGCTGAGCAACTGGACAAGAAGCAATGRGCAGAAATTGATGYRCAGGAAGTTCCACCTGAACATGAAGGAGAACTTCTTTACTATGTGGTGACCAAGCACTGTAGCAGATTGTTCAGAGAGGGTGTGGAGTCTCCCTCACTGGAGATATTGAAAAACTGTCTGGACACAGTCCTGTGCTGTGTGCTCTGGGATGACCCTGCTTGAGCAGGGAGGTGGGACCAGATGACCCACTGTGGTCCCTTCTTGACCCATCCTGTGACTCTGTGACTTCAGGAGAGCTTCAGCTCAGATTCTGCAGCAAAATGACAGCTGGGATGGCATRGGATGTAGCTATAGGGGCATGTAGGCCAGGAAGAGAAGCAAACTTATCAGGAGATATCTGTGTGCAGAGGGATGCCACCCATCACAACTTCTCATACTTTTTTGCTTATGGATGAGTGATACAGAGCAAACAAAGCAGGATATCCACTCTCATTCCTGGTAAATTACCAGAARAATGTAATTGAACAAGAACTTAATTTTGAAAACTTATCAGTGGGGTTAAAGGGAGACCAAACTTATTTTACCTAGTGTGTGAYTTCCAAAGAAACTCCACACATTGCAGAAGCATATTAGCAGGTTACAGCAGCTATGAAATGTGTTTTGAAGGAAAGCTAACTGTAKAATTATTTGGCTTTGATAAAACTGCTGCTGGTGTCAACTGTCTAGCACTAATCTTAACACTGCATTAAAGCAGAATGTAGATAGCTTTACTATTTTTCCTTTTTCTACAGCTTGAAACAGTGATGCCGTTATTGCCTGATATTACTCTTAGCACAAAAAAATTACTGGCTGACATAGCAAAAATAAAAATAGTAAAAAAAAGAAAAATAGGCCAAATGTCTTAGGACTTCACTATCAAAAGCTATCCACAGGACACAAGATAACAAGTCCTTATTGCCATGGCCTCATTGCCATGTGAGGCAACAAAAAACTGCTTTAACAGGTTTTTGTTCCAAAAAACCTAGCCCTGGAATCACCTGCCAGAGCAGCAAAGTTACTGGTCAGCTCAGCCTTTGGCTCTGGTCATTCACATGGAGCTAAAGATTCCCTTGTACAATAGATTTTTCTGTATCTTTTCTTACTGCAATCATTACACTTGTAGAAGTTACTGAATGTTCTGACCTCAGTTGCAGCCTAAGCTGATCCTCTTTCTTTACATTTTATTYTGGTAATACTTACTCTTCTTTTGGTATACTGCTGGGCTTGGGGAGAGAATTTTAAGTACCAAAAGATCCAGAAATGGGTATGTGACAGTGCTTTAGATTCTKCTTCAGCTATTCTTTAAACTAGCAAAGAGATTTATGCAAAAATGAAAATRCTAATCTTTAGATGATGTGGAAGTGAAACTTAAAAATTGCGCGTACAATATTATTTAGTTATCCGTAAATATGAGGAGGAATCCTGTAGCAACTTTCATTTTAAGTAGGTTTAAATGTGTGATGGAGAAAGACTGCTAACAGAGGTAGTGCTTCATCTTGGACCACAAATCTTCTGTCATGCAGTGATAGGCAATTTCCAGAAAAAGGACCCAACTATGAGTCATTTGTCATGGGAAAGTGAGGAATGTATCTTGTTATTCCCCAACCTTCTGAAATGTCCATCTCCCATTCTTACTCATTTAGAGAGTTTTCAACAGAGGAGCAGTACAGAAGGTATGCATTGGATTGTAGAGTTCCACCCCTGATCTGTTTTATGTGTTGGTTTTAAAGTAGACCTTAAACACTGGGCAAACCAAGCTTTAAGGAGAAGATCTGTTCTGCAAAGTCATTTGGTAAAAATCTGAGGAGTAAGGTGCTAAGTTGTCTCAGCTYCTGCTAGTGGGTGATTGCCTCATACTTTAGTACTACTTTGGATTTTTTCTTATAATTTGTACTACTTCTGTTCAATTTTCCTGTTTTATACCATTTCTCACTTAACCACTAATTGTTCAGAAATYTCTAGTGAGAATTTTTATGTAGAAATTTTCATGCTGTCTACAGGTTCAGTGGTTGTCATCCTACTAATCTTAGGTAGTGTGGAGTTGAGTTTTTATATATACTTATATATCCTATGTAAAATACCAGAGATTGAAAGTTTGGATGGAATTTTGTGGACATATTTGATTCATACTCTRAGACAAAACCAGAGAGGATTCATGGCAACAAATTAATTGTAGCATCTACCCCTAGGTGAAAACCCTGCAGTTTTCTGATACATCACAATGGTTTTCACTGCCACCTCTTGTTTTTCTGAATAGCTCTGTGTGCTGTTGTGAAACTCATTAGAAAGCTGGACTGYTTTTCAAAGCTGCTCCCTTGGCTGGGGCAAAGGCATGCAGAAATCAATTGTTTCTTCTGTGATTCCTTTTATGTTCCCATGGTCCACTAGTACCAAGGATGAGCAAATTATGCCTTGCCATGCTATTGTGGGTAATTTKGTTTTGGGCTTTCCTTCACCACCAAGGGTAGCTTCTTGCATTTTTTTTTCCTTAAAGAAGTCTTTCTGCCAAATTTTGTCCATCACTCTGTCATAATAATACATAGTGATAGTTTGTGTAGCTAGAGAGAATCTTGCCATAGATTTATCTAGCATAACAATGTCTTGACATATACTAGAGTACACACAATTGCTTCCTCTGATGGTTAGCAACCATGGGAGAAGCTTTTCCTGGAGAGATGGAGCTTAAAGATAGCCAGTGACTTCTGACTCTGGTTTAAAGCTGGGCTGTGTAATGCTAGATAAGCAGAGTTACTTGCATCAATTTTTGTTGTGAATGAGCCTTTTATGGTCCAAGATTATAGGGATATGCCTTAAACCTGGGAGCTGAAGGACAGGTCAGAAAGACAAGCAGAGGAAGGAAAATTGATTTATGGTTTTCAAGTTCCTTGCTGGATGTAGTAAAACCTGTAAGTACCCGTGAGAAAAGATTCATGTACCACATGAGAATTATTTTTTACCCATGAAAAAGAATGTAAACATCTTTGGGAAGAAAGTCTTTGTGTGAGCATGCCTTTTATTGGTCCAAGATTACAGGGATATGCCTTAAAACCTGAGGAGCTAAGGGACAGGTCAGAAAGACAAGTAGAGGAAAGGAAAATGATGATATGTTTTTCAAGTTGTGAGAGCCTTTTATGGTCCAGATTACAGGGATATGCCTTAAAACCTGAGAAGCTAAGGGACAGGTCAGAAAGACAAGTAGAGGAAAGGAAAATGATGATATGTTTTCAAGTTCCTTGTTGCATGTAGGTAAAACCTTATAAGTACCCATGAGAAAAAGATTCTGTACCCATGAGAATTATTTTGTACCCATGAAAAAGAATGTAAACATCTTTGGGAAGAAAGTCTTTGGTGAGCAYGCACACTAGCAACTGCTAACCARTGAACTGGGTAGCAASAAGTTACTAACYRRTTAAAATTAAACATGATGYTTTTAGAAAACCATATAAATATGAGCTGTGAGCAATAAAGATTGGCTATTGCTGCATGAAGGAAAGGTGTTTTGTCTGTCTCTACTGTGACWGTTCCTCTTTTTTCCTGAATTATTCAGGCCCTCCAAAAATCTCCTTTCCACTTTTCCCTGTGTTTGTTTCTTAGGTTATTGATGTTTTCTCTGCCCAAAGATATGCCTATGCCAGTCTGTTTGTCAGACTATGGGATTCAGTTTAAGGCTAGGAGTTCTTATATCTGTTGGTGGCTCTTTTTCTTGGTTTTTTTTTGGTTTTTTTGTGTCACTAGTACCTGATGCTGAAGCTTTGAAGTGGATACACTCTATTTTTACCCTCCTTGAAGCATTGAGGGGTAGTTCATCTGGCAAACACCTCATTCTGCTGCCTCTTCTCCTGTAGCTTGCAACTTACACATGCATCTTAAATGAGTCATTAGCTAATCATTATCTTGAATTGGCAGATGGTAATTGCTGTATTAAAATTCTACATAACTTATTTGCCATGTAGGACTCAGCAGAATTATATGTGCCTCACCAGTGAGTTGATTAGAGATGCCTTAGGCATCATCTTTTCTAAGTTTTAAAAAATTACTCACTCACAGCTTTCATATTAACTCAGAACAGGGATAAAGTTGRAAACAAGACAGCTCTTAGAGCATACTCTACATATTCTGCATCTTTTTATAAACCCAGTCTAACCTCTGTCTGCCTCYGATGACCCATACATGAAAGAAGAAAAGGARAAATATTGTAATGAATCAACTTTCTCCAGGCAGGATTTCTATTCCTTGTGAAAAAAAGGATGCAAATGAGAAAATAAAAAGCCAGAGTTGCTGAGCTGGTGATCTTGCCAGCTCTGGAATGGCTGAGGTACCCTACATTGGAACATGTCATGATGCTAACATGGTGGAGGTGGAGATGTGTTCTAGCAGAAGTGCATAATAYTTCCATAGTAAAAAAATGACAAATGACAGACCCAAAGCCTGCAAAAGTCCTCGTCTCTTAGTGAGTCTCTTTCTACACTGGGGATTTTGCCATCCATGCTTGGGCTGGTGTGTTCTCCCCACTGCCAATGGATGTGGTTGTAATTGAAAACTTAGTTGTTATGCTTAGTTAGCATCCTCTCAAAAGAACAGTAATTTCTCTCAAAAGTACAGGAATTACAGTGGCCTAAAGAGCCCCTTTTGCAAAATATTTGAGGGAAGAGACAGAAGGTAGTGCAGGCTTTTAGTGGTCACCACTCTGTAGATTTGCACCAATTTTAGTGAAGTGGTCTTGCTCAGCTTCCCATGTTGTGAGGAAGCCTTTGGTTAGGGCCCATCAGTAGAGCTGCACAAGAAACTTTGTGGCTTTGTTTTCCACAGCTTTGAACCTGGATTTTGAGAACTGACCAAGTCTTGTTGGTGTGTTTATGTGATAGATGGGAGAGATGTCTGCCAAATSAGTGAACAGCTGGGATGAACATTGCACTGGAGCAGCCACAGGAATGTGTRTACCAGGAKGAGAAAATGCCTGTGTGTGCCYGAGTACAGARCAGTCTGAGGAATTTCTGTTGTGTKGATTGGTTTATATTTGTAAATTGAAGAGCCAGTCCCTGCCTTAAAGGCTTTGCAACCTCAAATTGTGTGTTGAGTTTTGGGCCCTTTGCCTCAAGAGAGACACTGAGGTGCTAGAACATGCCCAGGGAAGGGCAATGGAGCTGGGGAAAGGTCTGGAGCATATGATGGATGAGGAGTGGCTGAGGGAGGTGGGGGGTTCAGTCTGGAGAAAAGGAGGCTTGGGGGAGAGGAATAGAAATTTGTAGCCATGTGGAATTTGGTCTTTTCTCCTGGGTAAAGAGTGATGGGACAATAAGAATTGGCCTCAAATTGCACCAGGGAGGTTTAGATTGGATATTAAGAGAGATTTCTTCACAGGAAATATTGTCAAGAATTGTCAAGTGTTGCCCAGGGAAACTGTGAAGTCACCCTCCCTGGAAGTGTTCARAAAACATCTAGGTGTGGCACTTGGTGATCTGGTTAAAAGATGAAGATGGCAGTGATGGGTTGTTGGACTGGTGACCTTAGAGGCCTTTTCCAACCTAAATAATTTGATGATTCTTAATACTACTGAAATATACCTAGTGGAATACCTAAAAAAATACCTAGTGGAATAAAGTATAGGAGTCACTGGGCAGGCAGTGGGACTGGAGATGTTGGCTCCAAATACAAGAAAGCTGATGTGGCAGGTGATGGAAAGAGAAGTTGTTGAAGGATTCTCCACYTATGGTCCACTGTCTTTTGGAGGGTAATAAGTGTTTTCCTCATTTTAAAAGCAGAGTGAAAAATTCCCTTTTGCTTGTTACTCACGTTAGGGAGGTTTTGAGAAAATTACRACAATTTTGCATTAGAAAACCTGACATGTACTCTAAAAGAAGCTTCTTTTGCCATTTGTAATTCACCAAGATGTAATGAYGTTCACAACAAAAATGATGTCACAAGCACAAGATTATGATGAAATTAATGAGAAAAGCAATATAAGTCACTTACTGGTAATGGGCATAACTGAAGCCAACAGACAAAGCRGGGTGGACTGCTTTCTATCCAAACCAAAATCAATTATTTTATAGTCATGTAAAATCAATGTCCAGTGCCATCATTGTCTCTGCAGCTACATGCTGGGATTAGTCAATGATTGTTTCACTGGATGAGCTTTTGGAGTAAGTATAGTTAAATCACAAGTCTTGTACCAGTATTTCTGCACTGCTGTGCTGAATGTAAACATAGTGATTACTTCTCTTTCCTTCCATGCAGCTTGGTGGTATGATAAATAAATGTGTAGTGTTCCTGCCAGCTGGTGGAGTCACTTTTGCAGAAGAGGTGGTTTATATCACCAGGTTTAGCATTTTAGTGATGGTTCATGACAGAGATTGTCATGTAGCCAGTGCACATTCCTATGAACAACTGGATGAAAGAAGCTGCTTATGGAACTTCCAAGAGAACATAAAGCTGAATTTTTCTTACCCACATATTAGGAGTAATAGYAGATGTAGCTATTTACATGTACACAATCATTAGCTTCAAAATGAGCAACTGCTAAATTTATTTTCATCCATAAAAATCTGTCTGATTTTTGTTGTTTTTGTTTAATTTGMTATTGGATAGATACTGAAAAAGTTCATGGCTGATATTCTGACGAAATGGTTCTTCTTATGTGTAGAAAACTACCTGAATAAAGAGCTGAAGATGTCTGTGAGAACTGAATTAAAATAGTTCAAGCTTTAAGCACACCCAACAAGTATCTCTTGAAGGGCATTTTGTGCTCATTGAGGTCCGAATTGATTGATTCTCTGGTGTAAGCAATTAATGAAGAATTCCTTAATTATAAGAAATGAAACAACTACAGTAGAGACAAATACTATTTTATTATGACATCCAAATTTTTGGAGCCTGATCTGAGAGCAGAATTGGTTCATGTATAGTTCASTTGTAGAGAGAAGGACAAGAGAGGAAGGTATGGCACTAAAGCATTAATCTGTTGATTTACAACTATAATGAGATCAGTCCCTCACTGTACTAATGCACCACTTCTTCCTGTCTACAGCTCAGATTGGCTCATCCAAACTTGGAGAGAGTTCTACCAAAAAAGAGAGAAATATTACTTGTTTGAGGTTTTTCTGGAAGAATTGGTTTGAAATACTTAAGCACTACAAAGTTTTCTGACCTAAATGAACAGTGTGGGAGACTCAGGGGTCTCCTTTAGCTTTGGCTTTTTTTTTTATTGCCAGGAGAAAATTTAATGTAATAGTGAAATGTGCTATAATCTGTYACTCAGAGGTCCCATTCAGAAATTTATCTTCCTCTTCTTTAGSATTTAAGCCTGACCATTACTTCCTGAGGAATTTAAAAGGAAATTGAGATGTTCATAGTTTAAGTGCATACAGATGTCAAATTGCTTTGTGAATAATATTCAAGAGTGTTAATGAGGGGAAAACGTCCYATGATAGATATTGGTGAAGATCAAGATTTGGTTTTCTTTTTTCCTCTTTCTTTCTTCATATCTTATTCCTTAAAGTGGTTGAAAAATATATCTAAGAAAACTTCCTCTAGACTAAAAGGAAACAAACTAAAGAACAGGATAGTGTGGAGTTTTAATGTGAGTGGATGGTCTAAAATAAAATATATTTTAAGCAGAAATATGGAAAACATTTTTTTTGTTTTGTTTTCGCCAGAGATAAATATGTTTCAAAGGGACTTAGGAAAATTCATGGTGGAGTAGTGTTCTGGCAATTAAAATAGGGGTAATTCAGATGCAATTTTTTGTGTCACCAGCTCTTGGGACTGCAGCTAGAGTCAAGCCTCTGTCCTATAGGTGGATAGTGTTTGCTGGGGAATCCAATTTGGCAGGCTTTGAAGAACTGCTATGATAAAATGCTATGGTGACATTAAGCTAGTGTACAGCAGTTCATAAGGGAACAAGAAATTACTTCTTTGTTGTGAAAAGAGATGATCCTAGAAGAGAAAGGTGAACAGTACCACCTCTTGTCTCACTTTTCTCCCACAAAAAAATAAAGCTTGGTATATTTTCTTTCTCTTAGCTTTCAGTTGAGAGTGCACCAAGAGAACATCAGGTTACTGTGGAAAGACTTCGACATGAATAAGTAGGACACTATTGATTAAACTGCTCAGATCTGCAAAAATGGTGACATCTGCTAGTTACAGTGTTTGTTTCTCTGATTTTTTTGCTGTACTCAGCCAACCTACTGTGTGAAAAATAATTGTAGAACTGGGCCAAACCATGATGCCTTTAATGTTTTGGAGATGCAGCTGAAAGCTGGCCAGCTGATGGGATGAGGCTGTGCAAGGGTGCTGCGTTCTGCCTTGATGGAGGTGTCACTTTGAAGGCTGCCTTTTAGTGTGATYCATCCAAAGCACTTCTATTTTATTTCTGCAAAGACTTTGGATAGCTAAGCCAAAGGTGTTTTTAAGTCTGAACAGGTTTTATTGATATACAGAGTGGGGATAGTAGAGAATGGAAAGATAAGCGTGCCACAACTGAAATGTGTAAAAGAGCAGTTGAGGTCCTGAGCTGTTTCACTGGTTATGTGATTTAATACTCCCTGTTTGAGTGAGATTCACTCAAAGACTTTGCAGTCTGTATCCTCAGAGTCTGTAGCACAGAGTTTTGTTGTGCTAAGTGCATCTATTAAATGACTTGCAGTTTCCTTATGTGCTATGCCAAAAGGGGGGAGATATATAGAATAGAGGCAGAAAAAAAAAGTTGAAAAAAAAGTTTTATTACAGGATAGAAAAGAAAGAAGGATTTAAAAAATGGAAAGAAAAAAACCCTGGCATTTGTTAGTTGGCTGTTCATGTTAATCCTCTTTAAGACACATGTGACCTCAGCTGGAAAACCTCTCACATTTTTCAATCTGTTGTGAAGCAGCGAGCTTAGTGACAGTCATAAGAACCTTTAAAARTCTCTGAGCAGTTTCTAGCCCCTCTCAGTGTCACTCTGTGCTCACTGACTTGCACCAAATGATAAATACTAAGCCTGCTTCTATGTATATCAGTTAGTCTGTTCCAGGACTACTGGTTCAAAATGACATGTGGGAAATGGATGTGTGGATTTTAATGCCATTTTTGAAAAGAGACTTGAACAGAATTTTTATTTTTGAAATTGAATTTAATAATTTGTAGTGTGTGGCAAAAAAAAAAAAGACAAACATGCCCTGGATTTCAGTTGTTAAGGTAGTTCAGAGGAGTTACTAAAAGTCCTGAAAGGACRAAGCAGAACATAGTGCTGAAAGCTTTCCCTCTTAAATGACTGTAGAGGTAATAAATTTAAAAAAATGAAAGTAGGTGTAATACAATAGATCATTTTGTCCCTTACACTGTCAAAGCTGAAGCAGGATCATACATTGTTATTTTCAGTACTTATCCAGATTAATTTTGGTTGTTTCAAGGAGCTGGATTTTACTACCATATATGCCCAGAACTACAGACATGGGGTTAYTTCAGTTTTTCTTTACTGTGTGGGATCTTAAATATATTACCAGGAAATGTGGGCTGACTGAGAACACTAATAATATGGCTCATATGGTCCAACTGTAGGGATTAACWGTATGACAATGGTTTTAGACCTTAAAATGAAACTTACACCTTCCATAATTCAGAGAAAAAAACAACCTAGRAAAGAAAGGAAATGGTCAGGTTTGGAATTTTTATTCAACCATTAATTTTTCTGCATTATCTGTGCTTAAGAACTGTCTCCTTGAAATGGTATTTTATGCTGAGCTCAAGTGAAGTTTATTTTTATCCCTTTGGTGTTATCCTGTTGTCTTTATTTTGCCTAAATTTTTAACGCATAAATAGTGATGAAATTTGATGTTGTATGATTCCTTTCATATTGTGAGAAATGAAATGTRTAGCTGTCTGGAAACACCAAACAAATAATTTATCTTTTCTCAGATCTCATCAATTATGAGAGCTTGGGTTCTTCTGTGTATAAATGCTTCAGTCAGATTGGTTGCCAATAAAACTGGTAAACCTATAGAAACTGAATGAGTGGTAAAACACAGAAAACATATATGAAAAGATTTATTTTATCTGATGGTTGTGAGATGATATGTCAGAAATTAAGTACAAGGATGTATTTTGTCATACCAAGATATCACTCTTAAATGAAACCTTTTTGTTCATGCTGACAGACTCTTTCTCCTCCCTAACTGATTTCCAGGTTGYAACTAGTATTCATGAATGCAGTGACAATTTTAAGACTGTGTTTTTTAAATGTGTGTCTAGTTTAATGAACTGCTTCTCTATGAGGTGGATCTCTAAAGTTCACATGTGCATATAAATTTAAAAGAAATTTAGTTTTTTCCTTGTGAAATGCGGCAGTGAGAATGATTAAAAAGCATCCTGGAAAGTGAGTCATCATAAATGAGGAAAAGCWTTTTGGGAATATGACCTTGAGAAGTCTGGGGACCTGGTCCACAATTCCTACTGCCACTAAATTTTTGATGGCAAGTAGTAAAACTCAGCGCAGAGGTTGAATTGTACTTGAAATTATATTTTAAAATGAAATAACAGTAAAGCAGTGTCTGACTGCACTGAGATAAACCTTAMAGAGGGTGATATATGTAGGATAAAATTTACAAAAGGACAATGTGTGAATGGGAGCAGYCAGGCAGGCTGGGGGCGTGGCCATCAATTTATGCACACAACAGCATTTTCAACATAATTAGCTGTCTAATTGAGCATTATAGTTTAACTGACACATTTAAACAYGTAATTTATTTGAATGCACACTGCTTGTAATCTGTTTCTAATGTTTGCTCTTCAGGATGGCATCAGACTCTAGAAGAGGAAATTATCCTTCTGATGAGCAGAAAAAAGAACCAAGAGTACGTTGAGAAGCCCTGAATGCAAATAAATTTCTGTAATTCGAGATCAGAAGGGGAGCATGGAAGCAGAAAAGCCACGCAGAGAAAGTTAAGTTCTGAGCATGACTGTAAAGACTTACTTAATTTCAAATACCAGAGTTGTGCTCCACTTCATGTGATCAGGCTGCAGTGAGAATGTGACTGGTTCATCTGGCACCTAGGTAAGAGGGATGTTGTAGCAACTGAGAGCTTTAAACTGCACATCTGTCTTGACCCAAGGAAAAAAAACAAACATCCTTTTCTCAATGTGATGGATTTTGCCATATAGATGTGGCTGGATTTTTCCATTCCTGAACAGGGACAAGGGCACATCATCCATACTCTGTTAAAATATACAGAGTAGTCTGTCAGCAAGTTGCAGGAGGAAGGAAGAAGAATTTCCTTCATTTACAGTTGCACAATCCCTGGTGTGCCAAAATTTCRCTCTCTGGGTGATAGCTGAGCACCTGGACATTTATTTTTGGGGGAGAAACAAACCAATGCATGTTTGATTTTCTTCCCAGGTTTTTTTTTTCCCTTTACTTTTGGAACTTATTTTCTGAACAAAATAGTGGCAGATYTCCTTTTAACCCAGCAAACTTTAGTAGCTGCAGCTCATTCTGTACTTTGTGGTGCTGAGCTATGAATCTGCTGCTTCGATTACAGAAACTGCCAACAGACATGAAAATCCAGAACACAGAGGCTAAACAATTCCTGCTTTTTATCTTTGGAATTACTTTTGCATACTCTGACAATTTCTCCTTCTAAACAAAATGTAGTAACAGCTATGGTTAAGGAATGCAAAACAACCAATGCAAAACCTTGCTGCCAAAATAGAGAAGAAAAGTACTTTTTCAAACCTGAGGTTGGCACAATCCCTGGATTTTCTCCTCACCTTTCCCTCTGCTCTCCACACTCCCAAGTAATTAATTATCGGAAGGGAAGAAGAGAAATTAAATGCAAGATCATGCAAGTAGAAATAAAAATGCATGAGTCTTTTACACCAAGATGAATTCACTTAGTAGGAGATTCTGAAGTTTATAGCACTGGATTTTGCATGTCTGGATAGATAAGGTAGAATAAGCTCAGCAGATAAAAATAAAACAGTGTATGTAAAAGGATCTCTGAAATTTGCATAGGTTCCCAAATACATGGCTGCCATGCAGAAGCCAAGAGGAAAGGGAGCACTTACAGAAAAACTGGTTTTTGTACCCTTCATGGGGAGATAAAGGGGGAGTTAGGAAGATGGACTGTGACTCAGAGCATTGTTTCTCATTTCCAGTTTTTTGACAGAATAATTGTCAGGAGGTAGARTTTCTAT
The DNA here is from genome assembly GCA_002167245.1 of Sporophila hypoxantha. Lineage (NCBI taxonomy): Eukaryota > Metazoa > Chordata > Aves > Passeriformes > Thraupidae > Sporophila > Sporophila hypoxantha. The sequence goes on from NDFG01000135.1 coordinate 1,938,200, forward strand.
TTTGTTGCCCAGTGTTTTCAGAATAGGTCTTGTCAGGAGAAGCAGTATTGGAAATATAATGAGAAATACATTTTAGAAAATAAAATTCTTTACTACTTTGACCTTCACATCGTGCTCCATGGTGATATCCTCCATTTTGTGAGGAATATCAAGGCTGTCCAAACAAATAGGAGAGCACTTCAAAAAGCTCCCTACCATGGTTATGGGATTTGTTGGAACTTCTGGATTAGTGCCTCTTCAATTCTCCCTTCATGATAAAGGAGCAACAAAGCCTTTCCCATTTGGAAGGGGAGGACCAGTGGAAGAGGAGAATCAGAGAAATTACTCCCTAATTACCTCTAATAGAGTAGTTCTTATTTTAATGATATTGCTCATTCTTGCTCTGCTTCGAGAAAAATAGGAATTGCTGTCTCTGGACTCCTGACTCTGCTCTGTTGGAAGCAGGAATGGCACCAAAGCCAAAAGGCAATCTGGGAATTGCTGTCTCCTCACCAAGATTTCTGCTTGGCTGTGCCCTGGGGGGCAGGAAGGACAGTGAAAAGCTCTGGATTATGCTGCTTTGCTTGGTTGAGCTATCTGGGATAATGCTGGTATCTGTAGRGTGAATTCTACATTATTCATGAATATTCACTAAGACTTGGGCATTCACTGCCCCCTGGAAAGGGGCATGAAAAAATATGGAAAGTAAGAAGAAATTCAAATGGGAATGGCTCCTACTTTAGTTCAGACTTTACTGAGTATGTGCCTTCAGGTGGAAAAAAAAAAGGGGGAGAAATAAAGATCAAAAACTAAAATAAAGCAACAATTAATGGCAGGATACTCCTTATGTAGCAGATTCATTGCTGTCATGCCTGAGGAGAGGCCTTTAAATATATGTTGTTTTCAGAAAGCTGAATTGGGCTATTTTCCTTAGTTTCTCTGAAGGGTTTTATAAATTGAAGATAACTATTAACAAAGGCTGTATGCAGATGATTAACGAAATCTCTCTGCTTAACCTATACTCCTGTCCCTTTATTTCTTGTTTAAATTCAGAATAAATAAAAGCCTACATTGTGTAACCTGAAGAGAAATTGATACAGGAGCAGTTCAAATATTCCCCAGCCTAAATTTCTGTGGCATTTTGACCTATTCTGCAGGAAGTGTTCATGAGATTTACAGTGCACCATCTTTCTGTGCTCCCTCTCTGCAACCCTTCTGTCTGCCACAGAATATCTTTTTACAGAATATCTTTGTGCTACTCAAACATGACCCCAGTTACTTGGTGTGCTGTTTGAACTCAAGTACAATTTGTGTTTTGATTCAGCAGGTGGATGCTCAGTAAAGGAGATATCTTTGTATGCAGGGTTGCATACTCAAGGGGAGGGCCACTTCAGTGTGGGGGAGGTTATGCAGTGGGGAGGATTTGCTTTAGCTGGAGAGACAGTGACTAGATGAGTTTTCAACTGTGCATATTAGCTCCAAATTTCAGCACTCTGTGTGTCTGTGTGTGTATGTGTGTGTGATAAAGAGGAGTGAGTCTTTTATCCTGTTGAATCCCTCTCTGCCACCATCTCCTGCGAGGGGACTGTTAGGGCCCTGAAGCCTCTAGAAAAGTGTGAACAATACTGATTATATTCATTTATTTTAAGGCAAGAGCCCTCGAATTGTGCTCTCTTGCAGAGTCCTCTCAACTCTCCTCTTTGAAGTGCAACAAAGAAGAATAAACTCTGAGGTTAGTGTCCGTTTTGTTATAAAAGAGCCTATGATAAGAGTAGAAACATTTGATAGGAAAGCCTCCTCTCTTAATCTTTGAACTTGATTAAAGGTGGAAGGGATGGAAAAATGCTGGAAGTGGTGCATTATACACAGAGAGGGTTGAGCTGTTGGCTGTTTCTAAGTTTATATGTGAAGCAGGAGCTTGAAATGTGCTTAGAAATCCATGTCAGTACTTTTTGTTGTCCTGGAGACTGAATTTTGGAAATTTCTCAGGATCTGGGTAAACTGCACCTCCTCACAAATGTGGGGAGGGGGAAGAGGGCATATTTCTKTCATGGTAGCTCTTTTGCACAACATTTTAAAGTCTAGAAATAGCAAGTCAGAAGTACCTTCATCAAGCCCCACACACTGTGTCCATCTGTCATACACTGGCTTCTTAATCTTCTTACTAAATGTCACAAAACTTGGTAAAATTACTATGCTTGAGTAGGCAATGTCTCTGAAGAATAGAYTGTGAATGTGGAAAATAGGAACTTCACTTTCAAAGAAAAAAACAGAGGCTGACCTCAGCACTAAAATGCTGCTCTCTTTTGAAGTGTGGGAATAATATATGGAGCTGCACYAGTGCAAACTGCTGAAGCACCTTGGCAGTGCTCCAAGCAAGTGCTTTTTCTGATGGAGTTTTTAATACTTCAAGAAGACAAAGTATGTGTATTTAGATGCCAATAAAATGATTCCCTGTATGATCCACAGGCTGCATTTCAACACTAAACTGCTAYGACTGTGTGAATGATTGACTGCCAGGCATTTCTGGACATAGATGTGCTTTTGCTTATCTGCAGGTTAAATCCCTTCTTGTGGCAAAGTCTGTCACTGCTTCAATCCTTAACTGAGATGCTTCTGTCCATCTCTRTTGATGGAGATGTTGTGCCATTGCTGCTAAAGAAGCCCTGASCACCCCAGAGCTCACTGACTGAAGCCTGACCTTGCTGCATTCACTACCTGCACAATGCCCCAACCAAGATTTGTTTGGTCTCCAGACAAAAAAAATCTACATTAAATGAGAAAGGGGAAAAATCTATATTAAAAGGGGAAAAGTGTGAGTATTGCTGCATATGGCAATTGAGACAGGAATGAGAACAAAATGGGACCTACAATTCCCATCACAATTATTCTTGGGTAAGAGTGTAGTTTTCTGCTTAAGAAAAATCAAATAACTTTGTAGATATTCTCTATCTAGTCTAAATTGTATGCAGCAGAAGGGGAAGGAGCTCACCTAATCTGGTGGGGCAGACAGGTGACCTTCTGTTGAGGTAAGGAACTGGGTTTCAGATCACAACAAGGGATCTGAAAGATTTCTCCACTTAGTGGTCAGTAAATTTTGTTTAAGGTCTTGAATTCTGCTCTCCAAGATTTTGCATAGATTCTTTTTATRACAGAATTCAGCAGCTGAATCTACCTGTCACACCTGTGAACTGGGATAAGTATCATTAACCCTTTTTAAAAAAAGAAAAATGTGATTTATAGTGGAGAACCATAATTCACAGAAAGTTCAGCACCTGATCAAATAGAAGAGTAATGCAAATGGAAAATGATACTGTACGAATTGTATGAAAAATACCATAAAAGTGAATATGGAGTTGCTAAAGAGCCAAGGTAAAATTTGAAAATCTATGTGGTTGTTGTCTCTTTTTCACATTACAAGCTTTTATCTGCTGTGAAGGATTCTCCCAYGAAAAAWGGGGAAATGGGTTAGAAAACATTCTCATTGCTAATTCTGTCTCTATTTGAGTTTTTCAAAGATTTTTTTTTCTGAAGTGCCAATTAATTCTCTTCACATGCCCAGCCTAGCCTGAGTCATCTGAAATCAAATCCTGCCTCCCTGAAGCTGCCAGCAATCTTGCCATCGTGCCAGGTATCTGGCACATGCAGTTTTAATGGAAATTTACCCTGAGGTCTTGATTTCTTGAGTGCCATGAGGTATCTCAGTGTTTGCATCCAAAAGCTGAGGRAAAATAACATGGGGACTCTGAAAATTGTTGTTTCATTCTGCTAATGAGAAATGCAAACACAGAAAACTCAAGAATAATATTTATGCACAGCATTGCTTAGATTATGCTTACATATGTCCCGAATATGAAAAATGGGATAGGATAAAACACACTCATGTTTTCACATCCACAGGGCCTCAGTGAGAATTGGCTTTCTCTCATGTGGAGCTTTCATGCTTGATACAAGGTGCTAATGATTCCTGTCTGCTTAARAAAGACCCATTAAACTGTCAAACCATTCAGCCAAATTCATCATGTCTTTTGAAACAGAGCTTTAATAGTGAGAAAAATAGGAGGGATTTCTGAAATCCCTTTTTCTTTCCTTCTTTTCGAGCTGAAAATTGACTGGCAGCTATCAGTAAATTGAACACAGGGAAACTTTCAGAAGCATTTGCCTTCTAAACTGCTGTTGCCTGCAGTCTTCTGGATATCAGATTTTTATTTGCTTCCTGCATTTTGTAGGAAGCTTTTGACCGAGAATACAAGAAAAAATATTTGAATTGCTTTTGGATTTCTTCTAGAGGTTTTATCTTATGTTTAAAATCTGTGAGCTCAATGTGTATTTCATTCCTTCTCACTTTTCCTTTTGCTGCTAAATAAGTTTGTATCCAGCACAGAGTGGAATGCAAAATAATTGAGTAATTTGTAAGATCTGACTAGAAAATAACAAACCCCCCAACATTCTCAGCAGTTCCATTTTAACAGAAGATTTGACCTGTAGTGGAGATAACAAAGTATTTTGATATTCTCAGTTCTATGTTTGCATTAAAGCTTTAAAAATCTTTCCCAGTCTGCTGAGATATTTGTTACTTCATAACGATTTATTCTCAGTGACACCTTAGTTTTTAAATGCTTATAGATTTTCTCCCCCCAGTGCTGGTTAAACTCCTTCTCAACACTACARTAGGAGCTGAAATCCCCAGTCAAAACTTCTCAGTGCTAGATTATCTACATGAAACAAATACTTTTAGGTATTTTGCCATCCTTTGACATTTGAAACCAGACTGCTGCCTTTCTGCAGGGCTGCTTTCTGAAGCTCACAAACAACTTGGCATTATACACAGAAGACTCAGATCAGTTTTCTAAACAACATTTTTCATGCCATGCCACCCACATCTAATAGTTTGGGGCTTTCCTCGCCTTCTCAGTCTGGCTGAACTTCCTCTTTTATTCCTGTGTTTCCAGTCAGCATGGCAATGTGTGGCTGGAGGCTTGACTTGTGACTCTTTGGATTTGTTTGATGCAATAAGCTGATAGACAAATGCCTGGAAACGTTGTCAAGGTATGCTCTCTACATCTAGAAATCATAGAGTTTTTGTGGGCTTGAGAATTGGGGACTAAAGTTCAGGATTAAACTTTGGGTTCTTCACCTTGCTGCATTTGTTGTAGCCTTACCATGAAGGTGAATGCTTTGTGTGTGTTCTGTAGCATTCCCCAGGGGAAATACCAAAACTGTAGCTTCTTTGGAATGATACAGCTGTGTCCAGATGTTGGCAAGAACTCTGTTACTGTGATGAGCAGGGCTAACACCGCGTCAGGTGTGCTCAGCCTGAGCTGTTGTTATTCCCTGTGATGCTCAAGCACTGAGAAGAGAGGTGCAGCTGGCCAGCAAGGTTATTCACACTGTGAGAGGCCACTGATGGCATTCAGGTGACCAGTCTGGGCTGCTGAATCTTCAGGCTGACGTTTTAGCTCTTTGCAGGGTATAGGTGTAGGACTTGTAGGCTTTTCTGGTAAGGATTTTTGTTTGGAGCACACAGTGGATAGATTGATCAGGGCTGGCAGTGAGATTCAAAAGGAAACTGTTTCACAGTGATGATCTCAGTTATGCTTTAAAATGTTTGTTCAGGAGAAAATGTCTATGAATTGGAATAAAAACAACCAGAGACAAAAAATAAAAAGGCTATGCACAATGTCAGATGCTATTAGAGGCTGAAGGTTTCTTTTCAGAACATGTTTTTTAGAAACACTGCTTCAAAAAATTCCATCACTCTAAAGAAAATTGCACCTTATACCTTTTTGTTCTGCTTTTAGAGTGAGTTTCTATGCAGGAATGGGGCTGTTCTGAGTGTTGGACAGGTTAAGCCCTGTGCTTTCAGAAAAGCTCTTTGAAAAGACACTGAGCATTGTTTGTTGTGTTTGCATAGAGGTCCTTGCTCTGTGATGAGTAATTGAAGTAAAAGTGGCCTGTGAGATACAAATAATGAGAAGAGATTTTGTGAGCATACTGTAAGTGGGGTCAGCAGACAGTTATGACCCTCTTCCAGCTTTGTGACCTCCTCAGGACTGGGCTCAGTTGATGGATAACTCTCATGAAAGTCCCAGAATATAACAAATAATCCCCCAACACCAAATAAATATTCCTTAGCCTGGGTGGAACTAATAATTGGAAGTAAGGCTGGAACTCAAAGGAGAAAAGCTCCTATTTTTTCTTATTTTTAGTGGATAGCATTGAGAAGCTATGAAGAAGAAGTACACAAACATACTCCCTGGGAAAGCTACAAATAATGAGATCACTAGCAAGCTGCCAGGAGTTAGAAAAAGGAGTTTTCTGCATCTAGCTTTTCTCTGGTCCTACCTTATAAATTTCCCTGGGAATTTCACAAAGTCCTAAGCTTTGCATGCATGCTATCTCTATACCACTTTTTCCTGCGTGGGAGAGTGTTAATTGCTATGCCCAAAGGGGAAACATGTATTCTCCTGGCTAGTAATCAAATGTTATTTGAAAGCCATTATAGTGCCCAGGATTTGTACTGGATGGTTGTTGCAGACAACTGGCTTGCTGGGAGCTGCCTCGGGGGTCGTCTGGTTATTGAGCTTTTGGTTTGATCTTGGAACCAGCTTCCTGTGTAAATAAAGGGGAAACATTAGTTAAGAATGTCTCCATTAAAGTATCAGATGTTTGAAGGTGTCATGTGCTTCTTCATTAAAAAGCCTTTGAAAATGAAAATAGAGGTCACCAGCCCAACTCAGTTCTSTGGTTAATGCTTTTTGCTGGTTTGATTTGATCCAGTTGCCTGATCTTACTGGGGGGCAGCCTGTGGAAGGTGCACCAAGAGAAAGCATCTTTGCACAGCATGCCACCCAATCCTGGCCTTACCTGTAGCTGGTGCCATGGAAATTGGCTGGGTTTGGACTGTGGGGTGACAGGGAAGGTCCTGTCTGCCATCAGTCTGTGCAGTCACATGTGGGCTGCTGTACAGGGACCAGCTGACAGCTGAGGGATCAGCTACTGAGCACATCAGCAGGGGGAGGCAGAAGGAGGGTATGCTCACAAAACCGGACAAGCACTACTTGACTGCTCTGCAGTCAAAAGATACAATCACTTTGCTCTTCACCTGCGTGCATTTAAACCAGATAAGCTTTTTTTATGCCTTCTTTTATCTCAGTGCCAACTGTTACAGGTGAGTTATAACTGAAAATATGAGGCTTTAAAAACACTCAAGTTTTACAGCTGCAGCATGTTGGTAGTCCAGTATCTCTTTTTTCTCACATAAATTTGAAAGCACAGTTGTGATCTGAGCTGAGTGCCTTCTTTTTGAAGGATAAAATGGTTTAACTGATCTTATTTTTACTCCCAAACCAAGGWACTAATTAAGCAATACCTGTAAGAGCAGTAACTGTAGCAATAACCTCTCACTACACTGATCTAATCTGAAGCTATTAGCAGCTGCAATAGTTATACCACGAAGAATTTTTCCCCTTTGGCATGTGTTATAAAGGCTGTCCCTTGATTAGGTCAAAAATGCTTGAAGGCTGTCGATTTTTGCTCTGTTTTAGGAGAAGGCACCTCTTTTTAACACTTTTAATGCTCCATTTGAATTTTGAATGACCAGGTGAAGCAAATGTATTTATGCGCCTGATTACCCGTTTATCCGGTACGGGGAGCGCTGCGGATTTTTGTGTGATCAGGGATAACACARAAATGCCATTCTGATTCCTGAGCCGCTGGAGATGCTGTGCTCTGGGSTGTTGCCCTGCTCCTGCCTGCTCACACATGTGAGGCAGCTGTGAACCTCTGCAGCTCATTTTAACACAGCGGTGTCAAAATTTAACACAGCGGTGTCACGGCGCTGTTTCCTGACATCCCGGAAAACAGCTGCAACCTACCAAAATGCCTGTTCTGTGGAAGTAACACCTGTGTGCTCCTTAGGCTGACTGGGGGGTGCTGCTAAGTACCTGGGGGTAACACCGGGGCTCTATGGATCCTTTACAGTTGGTCCTGCTCCCTGCAGAGATTTCCAAATTAGAAACACGGACGTGGGAGAGGCAGATCGACAGCGGCGCTACAAGTTCAGCCCCCGCAAACTGAACTTTTGTTGAGAGTTTTTCGAGAATGAAATTGGATTAGACCCAGGGATGACGTATCCTGTTTGATTTCTTTTCCCCTTGTGCTCTGACGAGCTTTATGTTTGGGCAGGCTTTTGTTTCTGGCTCTGAGCTGCTTTAAAAAATTGGGAGCGTGTCTCGGGGTGTCGAGGGTGATWCGCTCGCATTGATTGGTGAGGTTTGGCTCGAGTTGCTTGCGAGTGCTTTGTTCTTCTCACCACCCCCAGGTCAGTTGCACAACATGCCCCTACAGTTTAAAAAGAAAAAAAAAAAAGGGGGGGGGGGAAGGAAAAACAACAACCAAAAAAAGAAGGGAAAAAAAAAAAAAGAAATGCTGAGTAATGCCAGCGGTTTCTCAAATGGCTGATGCAAACCTGGAGAATTTGCATCATCATTCAGCTAGAGTAACTTGGTATGACAAGAGCTTAAATACAAGTCCATGCGGAAGCTGAGCTGGTTTCCAATGATAGGGCAGTACCACAGTGTGAAAAATCAGGTGTTCCTGAGCTGGGCTTGGATCACAGGAAGGGCTCACATACTCTTTAAGAGCTTGTTACCTGTGTGTAGGAGCAGCTGGAAAGATAAAACAGGAAGAGACAAAGTAGTTGGCTACATAGAGAGGGAAAAAAACCCCTTCAGTTTCTGCTGAAAACTTTTCTGCCTGTGCTTGCCAGCAGTGTGCTGGTGGCACTGTAGCATGTTTAGGAAAGCTGCTGTGCCCAYGGTCTCTAATGGAAGCTACTTGCAGGGACAAGCTAATGGCAAGTTGTCCTCTCTGGACAGCGGACAGCCAGCCCAGGAGGGAAAAGTTGTGCTGAAGAAGAAAGTGACGCTTTTGAGGGGGATATCCATCATAATTGGCACTATCATTGGAGCTGGCATCTTCATCTCTCCCAAAGGCATCCTGAAGAACACAGGCAGCGTGGGCATGTCCTTGACTGTCTGGACAGTGTGTGGTATCCTCTCGCTTTTTGGTAAGTCCCTCAAAAGTTTCTAATTGGTCTAGAGGGGCAGCTGGAGAATTGTTGTGATTATTTCTCTGATTTTACTATTGGATAGGAAGTCAGAGTGCAGAGCTTGAGCACCAATGGGACTACAGAAGGTCTGTGCTTCACCATGGGTTTGCAGAGGGTGCAAAGATTTGCAGCCCCTGTCCCCCACTCCCGGCACCAGCTGGTGAAAGCTGGAAGCATAAATTTTATTTTTTTTTTAAATGGGTCCCTAAAGGAACAGGAAAACGAAATGAGCATTTTTCCCTACAGAATGTGCTGTATGTTTTTCTCCTGTCTGTAAGATGTATTTATGGTTTGCYTGTAAAGCCCTGGCAGCTGGATGAACACGCTTCTTGAACACCACTGAAATGTTTAGACAGCTCAACCTAGTTCCCCAGAGGCTAGAGCAAGGTCTGAGAGGAATAATTCCTGCTGTAGGTAAGCTGTATTGGCATGAAGGGGAGCAAAATGATAATACTAATAACCCCTCTTCCCAGCTCTTCCTTCCTCACTCATGATGTTGCTTTGAAAGATTCGGCTACAAAAACCAGTGTGAAGGAAGCAAATCTGCCCTGGGAGTTTGATTGCTGGCCTGCATCTTGTGGGAGTTTTTTTTGTTTGATTCTTTGTATTCTTGAAGAGTGTTGAATTGTGAAGAAGTCCATTAAGTTGTTCTGTACAAAACAAAACCCTCATTCAGAGTGGAAAACCCCACCCTGGCCTCTGTGGTACAGAGGGTTCATTGACCTATTTAACGAGTTAATCTCAAAGAAACTGAAGAAGTAACATGAATATTGGCTTTATTTAAAAGGGAAACTGCTTGTTTACTGGCAGGAGGTGAAGAGGACAAAGAGGGACTAAGTGTCTACTTAATAGGCAGAACATGCAAATGCCACCTTGTAAATTGGCTCTGAACTTAAAAGAAATATTCTTCCCAGGCTAAACCCACCCAGGCCAAACAGTCAAGTAAGTTAGGACCCATTTGGGTCAAATGATAAATGTAGGGGTAACAATGTGCAGCATAATCTCTTGTACAAATATGGAAGATCTGCCTGCAACAAAATTCTGCTATCAAGAAAAACCTCAGATCCTATTTGTAACCCTGTCAAAAGACCTTGGTCTTTTGAGTTACTTAACCCAGAATTTGCTTAAGCACTGCATTTATGGCTATAACTTTAGCAGCAGTAATCTTCTGGCTGTACCAAAAAAAAAAAAAAAACCAAAAAAACCCCAAAACCCAAACAGAAAACCACAAAAACCACAAATCAAAACAACAAAAAAACCCTCTCTCTTTTATCAAACAGAGTTTTTAGGTCATTTTCCAGACCACTAGATATGAAGAACAATGTAAATTGGCACAGCAAAACATAGTATCTTGTTCTCAKAATGGACCTGTTACAGACTGATTGATTGTTTTTTGGTTGTTGTTTTTTTTTTTAATATTTTGGTTTTTAGTTCCTTGTGTGACTTAGTTATAGTTAAAACACACGTAGAGGTCACCTAAGGTCTTGCTGAGGCTGTGTTTATAACTTATATTAAAACACAATKTCATTTCATCCTGAATCTCAACAGAAGAGGCTAGCAACAGAAAATTCAGAAACACCTTTTTTTAATGTGGCTGTAAGGATTCCTTTAAACACATCTTCAGGTAAGCYAGAGAATAGCAGATAAAAGGTTGCCACATTTTTGCAAAGTCSCAAACAAAACAAATGAACAGGGCTGGAGAATTTGTCATCATGTGGCACGGCTTTGATGGGCTTGTACATGTGATGTGGCTTTGACAACTGTAGTTCTTATCTAAAAGTGTTGTGACATAAAGGCGTGCAGGGGAGAGAGCTGTAACGAGTCCCTGAATGTTGCTGATCTTAACTGTGTGAGATGCAGTGCTAACAAACTTTATTACTGTTCATTACTGGCTTCTCAGAGCCTGTGTTTWTTGGTTGTGGAATGCTGTGGCCCACGTGTGGAGCCCTGAATCCCCAGCTTTGGAGCTGGCTGATGGTTCCTGACCTCTCGTTGCATTTGCAGTGCACAAAAAACAATCCATCAGCGTTGAAGAGCTGTCACTACGCCACCCCCTGAGTTTTGTATGGAAGATGTTAGGAGTAGTGTTGAGGAAAATTCTTGTTCTGCAGATCCTGCTCCCAAATTTTGGCCATTTGGTTGGCTTTTTGCCCATGGCTGAGGAGAGGCAATTCAGTTTTCAGACCTTCAGAGCTGGAGCTAGGCACCTCTAGGGCTGAAAGGAGTAGATCAGTCTTTGATAACAAGCAATTGTGTCAGAAATCTTTCATTGAGTAGTGCAATCTGGCTGCCTGAGAAGTAGGGTGGCTGGTGTGGTGCCCCAATTTTTTGTCCTTCTTCACAAGATATYGAGTAGCACAGTAGTAATTGCAAATAGCTTGTCCAGAGGCTTTAAATATAACTGGATAAATGGTTTGGTTTACTGCATGTCTAACTGAGTGAATTAAAACTTACAAAATTAATTGGAAAAAAATTAAAAAGTATAAAAAGTAGTTGTGATGCCATGGAAGCTCTRTTGTTTAGGCTATAAATGTTTTGATAGGCATTTCTGGATGTCTCTCATGTTGGCACTGTTGAATTCTCACAGGTGCCCTCTGCTATGCTGAACTAGGAACATGCATTAAGAAATCTGGTGGTCACTACACGTATATCCTGGAGGCCTTTGGCCCATTACCTGCATTTGTGAGGGTCTGGGTTGAACTCCTCATCATTCGGTGAGTGCATCATGACTCTGTTTCTTTTCTGATGGCGCTGCACTTGTCAGTCATAAAGAAAAATCTCTGATATATGCTGGGCAAAAAAAGAAAAAAAAATCAAATATATTTTGGTCAGTTAACTGTGTTCTTTCGCTATGATTGCTTCAGAGAGTTTAAAAATGCTATTCTGCTCATCAGCTTTGAAATGTTTAAGGAGACACGTGTGTATGTATGGGGGAAATAAGAAAACTCCCTGCCACAAAAATTCAATAAATTGCCTTCATTTTGGTAAGCTTACTATGTCCATTGATGTCACTAATAATGTTGTTAGCCATACCTAGATATGGTACAGTGAAAGAGAGAAGTCACCTTTACCTTTTCTCAGTCTTGGCACTACCTTCTGGAGCAATTCCTGTTGTCTATGGATGCAGGAATAACTCCTGGTGAGACTATTGTCCAGTAGTTTCAGAGTTAGGGGCACCATGTATGTTTTATATGTCAGATTGGGCCCTGATTTTTTGTTTTTGTGGAGCAATTCCTGTTGTCTATGGATGCAGGAATAACTCCTGGTGAGACTATTGTCCAGTAGTTTTCAGAGTTAGGGGCACCATGTATGTTTTATATGTCAGATTGGGCCCTGATTTTTTGTTTTTGTGGGTAGCTGGAGAACTTGACTCTTTGAAAAACACTAACTGACCAAATAAAGAAACATTGTCTTCACATACCTAAAATGTCCAGTACATTGCCTTGGTGTGTAAACCTGTGACTCATGCAGCCTTTGTGCAGAAGAATGACAACATGAAAGTGTTGAATCATATAAAATAAACTTTCATAATGTAAACGGATCAATGTCTCAAACTCACGTGTAGCCTCTCTCTTYATTTTTACAGTTGTGCTGAGTTTGGAGATCTTGATACATGTAGAGCAGGGCAACTCACTTATACAAAGTGACTTTGGGAATGCTCCATCCCCTGCCTCAGGCTGGTTAGCGCTTCTTCCCCCTCCTCTGCAATCAGCAGATTAGTCACAAATGAGGCACAAGCATGATTTCAAACCACAGCCACGTTTACATAACACTGACAAGTCCTAGCATAGAYTGTTGAGTTTAAAAGTGCTGACGGTGCTGAGTCATTATGAATCTATAAATCCTTGTGTTGTTTCCAGAGGAAATAATTTTGTACRTCAGATGGTCCAACGCTACCTCCCCACCAAAATGTAACCTTTGAATTAACTGCATCATTTCCATCAAATGTGATGAAAGGGCAGATGTCTCAACTGTATGAACTTTTTGCCAAGAAGGAAAATCAGGCAGTGGAWTGAGAACTATGTTTTCACAGGTCTCTGTGAACAGCTATATCATTTCACATCAGAGAATCAACAAAAGGGAACAGTAATAGAAATCTCCCTCTTAATCTGCACCTGGTTCWGCAGAGGGAACTTATTAACCTAGGCACAGCACCCATGAGAAACCAGGCATCATAAATTCCTTTCCTCACAAAATAATTACTTTTTTAYGTACAACAGTGTCCCAGGAGTGTTGTATAAATGCTCTTAGTCATCGTGATCTGCCCCACACCCAGAAAATAATCGTGTTGCATGGGAGAGAACATCAGTGGATTCTTTAATCACCCAGTCTGAGAGGCTGTGAGGAAGCCATACGTGTTATAACTTGCAATGACCAGAGCAGCAACTGCTGAAACTCTGTGTAGAGTTTTATATCTGACTCCTGCATCAGGAAACTAATTGACTGCTACCATCAAAGAACTTGAGACCGCTTATATGTTTTTTTTTTTTTTTTCAGGAGATGATGTTGCACACACACGTCTCACTTAGACTGATTTTTCTTCTGAAAAATTGCAGGATTATCACACTTATAGGCTGACAGAGGAGTCACAACCAAAATAGACATTTCCTGCTCTCATATATCTCTTTAAAGCTGCTACTTGACAGTGGAGGACATACTTAACTACCCTGCCCACATACCAATTAGTTCTGCCTTGCACTGCACTGCTTCTCACTCAGTGCACTCAGTGTGAACCTTTTTCTCTCCCAAAGCCAGGTTGTGTGTATTTTATGCATATTTATATACCTTTARAAAACCCCCAACAACTACTTTTCAAACAAGGGAAGACAGCAGCGTGAATGCGTTGTCTGTAGAGCTTCACTCTGGTGGTTGCTAAACAAAGGCTGGATCAGAGTGTGTTGCCAGGTGCCTGACTCACCTCTAGTATGTGCTGGGAMCCTGCCTTGGTCCTCATCTGGTGTMTTCCTGTAYCCTTGCCCTTCAGTGAAAGCTGGCCATGCACTTTCTACCTGCTCCTGAACACACAGCTATTGAGCACTGTAGCAAAAGGAAAAGCATAGAATCAGTAAGGTTGGAAAAGACCTCCAGGATCATTGAGTCCAACCATTAAGTCAGCACTGCTGAGTCCACCACTCAGCTATGTCCCTAAACACCCATCTGTGTGGTTTTTTAATACTGCTCCATTCTTTGAACTTCCCCCTCCACCCATTGACTGCACTGCCAGCAGCATCTCCCCCARGACATGGGAATGTCAGAGCTCTTTATTAGAGGGGCAATTTAGGAGCTATGCTTTTAGAAACGTWGTGGTGGTATAGATAGCAGTGACTGCTTCTTTCAAAAGGCTTTTCCTTGAAATGGGAGGGCAAAATCCAAGTTCTGGGGGAAAGGAGCTGGGACCAAGGAAAAAAGTCTGGGACAGCTCCAAAGATCTGCWCTTTCATCTGATCTAGGGTACTCCAGAACCACTTATGGCAGGCTGCCTGCAGYACTTGAAAGCCTGATGATCTTCTGATATGAATTAGAAATAGGTAAAGTCAATAAATGGCTGTGAAAATCCAGCCAAAATTTGTAAAGCTATTTTTTGGCCAGTGAGAAGAACATCCCCATGCGTGGGAGATGCTCATGCAGCAGCCCTTGCTCATCCGTGCAGAAACTTACTGAGGCAGATTGTTCTGTTCTGTGCTGCTCTGCAGCTTGGCCCAACACAGTGTGTGACTTCTGGGTTGAGTCACAGCACAAAGAAAGTGGGTTTTGTTTCCAGGGTGCAACTCCCTTGTGGGAAATTCTTTTACTGTTTGATGGAGAACAACAACGTCTCTGCAGAATTTTTACCCTGTTCCATAGAATTTTTTATCAAAATTCTGTGAAGTGAGGTGTTGCAGATTTTTTCACAAAAAATTTGCATGGACCCTTGTTCAACTCAGAAATCCTTTGAGAATTATGTGTCCTTTTGTCCTACAGTGTGTATGTGATAAAACACAGATGCCACCAGCTGTCCTAAAAAGAGTGAAAATGTCCTCCCAAAAGGAACATGACCAGTAATGTGCAGGCACAGACTAATTTGCTACTAATGTGTGTCAGTGCTAAGGCTTCTGTCAAACAATTGGCTTCCCTCAAAGGGAAAGGCTGTATGAATATTATGAGCATTTCAAATTTGTAAATGCAACAACTTTGTGGGGTGTTGGAGAGCTTAACTCTTACTATGAAAAGCACTAACTGACCAAATAAAGAAACATTATGTCTTTCTTCATATTCCTTTGTTTTATGATATTCTATGGTATACTACAGGGATTTTTGCTTTTACCTGCAATGCYAGGAAATTGTTAGTCAATAAAAGGAAAAAAATCTGTTTATATTTTAGAAAATCCCATTTGGGCTGTCCCAGAATTTAATAAAATATCTGGGTAGATTTTGGATGCTTATTTTAGTAAACCAGAATTCTCACCGTGAATGAAATTCATTTGCTTGTGTCTCTGAGGGGTGAGCTATAACTGGCCACTAAAATTCACTGACTTTTGAGCAGGGTGTTGCCCATGTAATCTGATACTGGTGTKAGGAAAATTAATCCACAAACACCAGAGGTTTATGTCCAAGAAGGAGACAGAGGAATCCTTTTTCTTTGTTCGAAAAAAGGGAGAAGCCATGAGGCATTGCCCTGGGGTCTCTCAAATTTTTGGAGGACACAGCCTCCTTTTTATCCTATTTTCCCAGCCACATTTTCCTTCTCTCTTTCCCCATTGGCTGAGGTGCTTGAGAGGTACAGACTTCCCCATACACCTGATACTGAAGATTCCCCTCTAATGTGCAACCCTCCCTTTTAATTTTTAATTCTTGTGGAATTTAGGGGTTTATCTTCCCCATTGTTTCTTTCATCTTTCAATGCCTGATTTCATTTATCAGCAAACCTAAAGTTCATTTGTAAAAGCAAATATCTTTTTCCATTCATCAATCAGTAGAATCCATCCCATTGTTTCTTTTATCTCCCAGTGCTRGTTTTATCTACCAGCAGACCCACTGCTTGTTTGTAAAGACAAATCTGCCATTCCTCTCACTGGCTATGTTCACTTCAAGTGAGTGAATGAAGATTTCTATTGATACTTTTCCTTTTCAATTATGACTGTTTTGCAATGTGGAAGTTGTAAGTGCCACCCTGGTAGGAAGTGTTGAAGTCAAGATCAGAATCACTGAGCAGTGCTACGTTCAGAAACTGTGGTTTTGCATGCCAGCAAAGGTACAAGGAAGCACCAAAATTAAGGTTCACAGTTCTCTGATAGTGAAGTTACAGCATGATCCAGTAAGAATAATAACTATGTRCTATCACAGATTAATTTTGTGACTTTGTTTTTCTTTCCCTCCAGCCCTGCTGCCACAGCAGTGATATCATTGGCGTTTGGACGCTACATCYTGGAGCCTTTCTTTATGCAGTGTGAAATCCCAGAACTTGCCATTAAGCTTATCACAGCTGTTGGCATCAGTAAGTGTCCCATTTTGGGTTTCAGGGGAGGGTAAAGATTATATAAATTGAAAAAAAAAAAATATAGCACACTGAGCAGGTTGTTGCTTGGTGTAAATCATTAATTACTGTGCATCCAAYGCCCGGGGCAGCTGTGTGACATTTTGGCTGGGTGTTTGTGTTTGTGAACAAATGCAGGAGCAAAAAAGAACAACAGACTTTATCAATGGCAGGGAAAATCTATTGTCAAGGCTGATTGTGTTGCCACTCGAATTTATGGCCAAATTTTCATTATTTTTGTAGAAGCAATTTCAGTCCCTAAGCGACGGTGAGGCAGTGCCAGAGATATGGAAGAATGATTGCCTTCTTTAAGTGCTTTGCTCTACCTTGATTTTAGGAGGCAACTGAATGCCAAATATGATGTCATGAAGAAATGGAGTTCTCTTGAGTGCAGACAGCAACATGAGGTCATCTTCCCCAGTCCCCGCTCTTTCCATCCTGGCAATAATCGTTATTGAGGCACTTGTGGTTCAGAAAGCAGGAACTGAATTTTGGGAGCAGAACATACAGCCTGGTGCATGGTTGTGGCTGGCTTGTTGTCCTGCACTTGCTAACTCTGTAGTTAGTGTAAAAGGGATCATTTAGGGTTACAGAAAGGCAATATTTGCAGTGGAAAGAGGGGCACTACCCTGAGAGCAGAGGCTTTATGGTGTAGCTGGGCTGGTGTGGAGGATGCATGCAATGGGAGGACACAAAAAATGATGGGACTGGGACTCTGGAGCTTGTAGCATTAGAGGCTTGTTTCCAGGTCTGCCTGGTCACAGGTGAGAATGCTCCTTGTGGGCACACAGTGGAATTCAGCTGTGCTGGGAGGGAGTGCAGGGTAGACCTGAGYAATTAGTAACAGATTGTTCCTTTAAATTTGCTCAGTGCACCTATCAGGAACAAAARGACTGGAAAAAGGAATTAAGACATGCAAAATGATCAAAGGCCCACAGGAGACCCCTTCAGTTTTGCACAATAATAGGTTCAGATGACTTTTTTTCTTCGGGGCAAGGAGTTCAATTGACATTTAAATTTCCAGTCTCCAGGTTACTGTGCCTTTTTGTGGGAGCTCTCTCTGTAAGGTTTCCTTTCTGCTGGGAGTGTTAAAAAAAACAGTATGTGACTTCATTCCTTTCTAACTTAATTATGCACAAACTATAGGTTTCATAGGAATAATTGAATTAGGGGTTTGAATTTTGAGGTCAATGACTTTTTTCAGCTACATCTGTCTAAAACATTTCAGTGCAAGATGGGAGTGAAACAGATGTTCAGTAACATTAAGGTCACTGAGACAAAAGGAATATTAAGTGAGGACTCCATCAAAGCGTTTTGTTAATTGCATGTGATTCMAGCACAATAGGTGAGCAATTTGAATTATGTTTTTTATTACTTTTAAGTGAAAATCTGTATGATAAGCCAGGGTTTGGCAATAAGTAGCATTGCAGGGGAGGTGGAGTTGGGCTGAAATAATCACAGCCTAAAGGGAGAGGGGAGGTCAGATTCTCCTGTTCAGAGTGGGTCTGTACAGCACAGTTAGGGTGAACTGGCATTTCCCTGAAAGAAGGGATTCTTGTAGAAAACTTGTCGTGGTGACTGGGATGATGCTGAGAAAACCAGTGATAKGTCAGACTGGGCCTTCATTCTTTGCAGTACTCTCTACAGTGGAGTTTCATTTGTAGAAGTTCTTAGCACTTCTGCTGCAGTTAACCTCAAGGATAGCAGAGTGTCTGAATGCTATCCTTGTGTGGTAAGGATCATGCTGTGGTGGTAATTGCTGCAAATGTTTGGTATTGGGCGTGTAGGCAGAGTGACAGGTAAGATTAAGGTGCTGAGCTGAACACTTTGGAGCCCTGGGGATCTTGGAATCCAATATAACGGTGCAAAAAGTAGTGTTTGTTTCCACTTCAAATTTTGAGTTAATCAGAAGGTGAAATGACATGCCTTTTTCTTACCCATGCCTGGTCCCTTTTCCTTCCTTGCCTGATGAGAGAGCACAGATTGTGTGTATGTCTTTATTGCATGGGGATGCACCACTGAACTCTGTCCTTGGCTGACAGTTTTACCTTGTCATTTCTCATTGTACTAGAGAGGAGAGGGAGAAATTTTGAAAAATCTTCAGGTGATCCCCTGATCCCAAACACAATCGGTGTTATCTGAACAATTTCTTACAGATGTTTGTCAAAACTGGCCTTAAAATCTCCAGCATGGGAGTTTTTTAACCCTCACTGGCATTGTAGCCCAGTTTTTTCTGTCCTTGTCACAATACAGCTTTTCTCTTTCCTTTTTTGTTTTTCTCCTCACCTTGATGCATCTGAAGCCTATTATTAAAAGGTTGACTGAGGTGGATGCAACCAGGATTATGCTGGGGAGCAAATACTACAAATATTATTATATTATTRCTTCTCTACCAGCTGCCAAAAATTAGAGGGGCTACAGCCATTCTGCTCCCCACCTCTGTGCCTCTTCAGTGAAAAAGGAAAGACAGGGGATGTAGATCAGATCAAAGTTAAAATGCAACTACTGGTCACGGTGACATTTAAAAAATCCCTTGTCCTGGCTTTATTATTTATAGGAAAAATACATATGCTGGGCACAAAATTCCCCTCAAAATCATCTGTTCAGAGCAATCTTGAACAGTCTATAAAAACAAATTTTCTGTTCCACAATATRCTGCTTTCATTTTTAGTTGCCTTTATTATGGTTTTTCTCTTTTTACTATGACCAACCAACCAAAATATCCAAACATTTCAATGTCTTTGTAGAGAGAAGGATGTTTGTGTGGAGTCTCTATTCAGATGCCACAGCTTTCTGAACCTTTGAGCAAAACCTTCCTGTTCCTTTCAAACTTATAAATCACTTAAATTCACTTGGTGTTTCTYAAGCAAAACTTCACAGGGAGAAAAACCTAGATCAAATACTGGATATGCAGATCTCAATTTGTCAGTCTGCCATAAACTTTTTCTCAACTCGSTTAATTAACTGTATGTGAAAGAGGAGCAGATGTCTCAAAGATTTTTATTATAMTATACATTTCATAGACTCATAGAATGGTTTAGGTCGGAAAGGATGTTAAAGATCACCCTGTCATGGGAAGGGACATTTTCTACTAGATCMGGTTGCTCAAAGTCCCATCCAACCTGGCCTTGAACTCTTCCAGAGACAGGATCTAATTGCTACAATTTTATGAAAATAAATGGCCAGCTAGAGGAGAGAGGAGCTGGATGTGCTSCTGCGCAGGGAAGGACAGCTGAAGAAAATGCAAGGAGGAGATTAGCCCTTTTAACTCCCTGCTTTGTTCCAGCAGGTCAAAATAGCTCCAGGACACAAAGCAAAGGGATGTTGTCAGCCTTGGTTCTGATGCTGAAGGTAGTTTTTTTGGGAGAAAGAGTTTAAAACTCATTTACCTCTTGAAGTGAAAGTTGATAAACTCCTCCATATTTGTTGTTTCTTGACATGAAGCAACATCCTGTCACCATGCCTATCCTTGCAAAAAAGACCCTATATTCATATATTGCTTTATTTGTATCTATTAATTCTTTTCCTAATGGTAAACTTAAATATAATAGTAACAGGAAGGGATAAATTGGACTGTGCAAAGGTATCAMACTCTTCTATCAATACGTAGCCTGAATAGGAACTGAGCCTTTCCCAAACTTTTCACATGGCCTCCCTGTCAGAAAGCAGATAAACAGGTTTCAGCCATTAAAAACTGTGAGACTGAAAACCACTTACTAACTCTACCAACTCACATGAGTTCTTGCACCAATTCATACGTGTATTTTGGGCATTTTACACTGCAATAATATATAATTTCCCCACTTTTTTTTTTTTTTTTTTTTTTGTTGAGAAGTCTGCTAGCAAACTCAAATACCCCAAACTTTGGCTATTAGAGCTAAAGTCATGCTTGAAAACTGTGGTTAGCTGTAGGTCTGTCAGTGCTTGCTGGCAAATGCTCCAGCCCCAAGTTTTATTGGTGCCTAGGTGAGTCCATAATTAGATGCCTTTTTTCCCTCATCATGGCAGATGTTGCAGATGCCACTCTCTACTGCTGACAGTCTTCAGACAAGCAGTTTACATTAAAATATCTCTTGGCTTGCAGGGATATGCTCTTGCTGATATGCTCTGATAGGTGCTCTTGGGCTTCCTGTGACTTTTAATTGGCTTATTAGAGCCTGCAAATTGAGGGTATTTTTTGGCGTTTTTTGAATGCCTTGACCCTAAAAGTCTGACAAGTTCTGGGAGAGCAGTTTTCTCGGTCTCCTGCTGAGGCAATGGTACATACATTCTGAAAAGTAGGCCGGGATGTAATGCTCACTGCTGCTTCTCCCATTAGATTTTGTTATCTGTCTATAGCTGTGTCTGTGGAAGGGATTGTGRAAAACATGCTTTGTGTTTCCATTGTGTTTGATTGTTCCTGTACCCCATTTTGTTCTCCCTCCACACTACAGATTCATCTTAGTGAGGTGTTTAGTTTAGGTAATCTTCTGTGCTGCCCATACAGTGGAGAAAGAGGAAAGAGGAACATCCTGAAGGTAAACTATCTCATCTGGGATAGGCATCTCACAGAGGTGTTGTCATTCATCCTCTGGAGCTGGCTGTCTCTTCATTGAGATTGCAGCCACACTCARTGCCTGACTTTTAGTTAGCAAAGTTAGATCTGAGTCCTCCTTTCACTTCCCCTTTTCTGAGAAACTGCTGCTYCTTCTGATATTTGCTGTGATCCCTYATCAAAGTGTCTGCAATCAGCTTCTCTAAATATCTCCAATAGGCCCTATTCTGAAGAGAAGTTTTGACTAATGGCCATAGTCCCAGAATATAATGTCCTTCCTGAGCCCTGGCACAGCTGTCATCATCTTTTCTTGCTTTTTAGCAGCTTTCTTCATGACTTCACTTCCTCACTGCCTTTCACTACCCAGCTGCTAACACAACCAGTACTATGGTGCTGGCACATGGTACTGGGGTAAGCCCCACATTTCTGGACAAGTGTCATGCACACAGAACCATTAACACTGAATTTTTTATTATAAAATACTACTACTATTATTATTAGTCTATAATAAGCAATAATGCATTTATATTATGTGGTATTATATGATAAAGAAGACTGTAAACTCCTACAGCCTAATAAGTACAATAAAATAAAATCTTAAAAAAATAAAAATGACCTCAAATTTACTAAGCATTTGTAAGCACTTAAGTCTCAGCTCTSCAACCTGAATTACTACTATTGCAGTCCTCCAGCTCTGCACTTACTCTTGTGAAGGACTATCAAAGGACATTTTTATCAAGAGACTTTTTTCAAGGGACTTCAACAAGGGACTTATTTACAAATAAGGACACAGTGATAGGTGTCCTGGTTTCAGCCAGGTTAGTGTTAACTTCGTCTCAGTAGCTATTACAGGACTGTGTTTTGGATTTGGARTGAGAATTGTGTTGGTAACACACTGATGTTTYGRTTTTTTGCTCAGTCCAGTTTACCCATAGTCAGGGACATTTTTCCCTGCCTCCATGTTCTGCCAGTGAGGAGGKTCMCAAAAGAAACTGGGAGGGAGCATAGCCAGGACAGGTGATTACCAAAAGGATATTCCACACCACAGAGCATCATGCCTGGTATATAAACTGGGAGGATTTAAATGAAAAGGCATCTGAGCTGGGTTTGGGAATGGGGGCTCTGGCTCTGTTCAGTGGGTGGTGAGCRATTGTATCGTGCAGCACTTGCTTTTTTTCCTTTTTGCTATCATAACTATTATTATTATCCTTTATATTATTTCTGTATTTTACTTTGTTTTCAATTATTAAACTGTTCTTATCTCAACCCACAAATTTGACTTTGATTCTCCTCCTCATTCCAGTGGTGGGTGCAGGGAGAAAGGGGGGAATTGAGCAAGCAGCTGCCAGGTTTAATTTCCATTTGGGCTTAAACTGTGACAACAGGATGAGGGGAAATGGCTTCCTACTGGAAAAGGGCTGGTTTAGCTTAGATATATGGAAGAAATTTTTCTGATGTGGCTGGTRAGACGCTGGCACAGGTTGTCCAGAGAAGTTGGGGCTGACCCATTCCTGAAGTGTTTGAGGYCATACCATCCAGTAACATTCTCACATGTGTATCAGGAGGGTGAAACCAGTGCATTAGAAAACCTGGAGAAGCTCTCCCCACTCATGTTACCTACTCTGACCTGTGCAAGGCTGACAGGCTGATTGCTGCAGTCAACTTGAACTCTGAGTAAACTCTGGGTATCAAATTGCAGATTGTCTTACACAAAAATCTCCTCCTTGGCATTTTCTTGTGCTCTGGTCCATGCCTGGGCTTCACTTTCTACAGAAGAAAAGTATTGTATCCTGAGTCTCCTAGGAAAATTAAAATAAGCTAGTGCTTGACTGTGGCACTAGATTTGTCTAACTTAAGCACTTTTGAATGAATATTTTAAATMTATTTTGCTTCAATAACAGTTGTTCGTCTTGTTGGTAATCAATCCCCAAAGAAGGGGAAACTCAAAGACTGCTAATATTAGTCAGCAACTTAAAGGGATCTTTCAAAATTTAAATGAGTCAAGATATGCCAATGTAATATTGGAACAACAGAATAATGAATCAGGCCCTGGGGTTTTCTGTGGCCTGTCAAATATAGGTATACAAGGAAGCARAAAAGCAAAAAAACCAAACCAAAACAAARAAGTGTTTGGGTCTCAGGTGAAAYGWTGCAAGTTTGGGTCTCAAGTGAAATGTTGCAGAAGTCCAAGCAATTTTTTTGTGACTTCACAACACTTCAGCTCTGAAATATGGTGAGATACAGAACTGAGTAAAGATTTTGATCTCCAAGATCCTTTTCTGGTGAAAAAATTGTGTTAGGTGGTGTTGTGAGTATATATTGACTTGTAAATTGAGCATTGGAGAGTGGGACTGTCTCTCTCCCAAATAAAAATTCTAGAAAAATACTTTTTTTTTTTTCCCCCTAGAATTTTTATTTTATTAAAAATATATGAAAAATACATTGGGATCCAGATTACATGGAATTTTCTCGYGGTTCAATTAAACTCAAATTACTTTCAGTTGAAATGAGAAGATTTAAAAATATTTTTTAACCTCGCTGGTGAAGAGAAACTGTACAAAAGACTTGAGATAAAATCAGTGGGTTTTTTTTCCAGAAAGCCTGTGCCATGCCTGATTTACAATGCTAGCTCCTACAAACTAGCAAATTGTGCTTTTGTGTGTCTTGAGATGTGTGATGTGGCTGATGATTTACACAAACTGGTGCTCTTGAGAGAGCTTGAATTACGGGAGGATTGAGATGAGSAGCTACTTCATTAGCTCCACATGATGGCAAGAAAGAGAGGAACATGCTTGACCATGATTATCTGGAGCAGCAGGGGTAAGATTTTTTTATCTGGTAAAATGGCTCCCATCTTCCATTCTTCAGGGAAATTTTTTATTTTTAATATCTAAACTCCTTCTGTTTAAGTAAACTAGAATAAGTGGCACTAAAATGACAAGACCTGCCCTCCTCCTGCCAGTCAGTGCTGTAGGAAATGCTAGAGGAAGCAGAAGCTTCCTGCAAGCTGACCAGGCAGGATGTAAATATCCTTCTCACTGATCTCTCCACATGCTGGTGAGCTGCAGACCTGAGCTTTGTTTTCAAGAAGTAAAARGTCTCTGTTTCTTCACTGATTCCTAGCAAGGGTGGGCACAGTACTTGTACTCTGGTCCTCCTGCATCTCTGGTGGTACAGCAAAAAGGGGGGAGAACATGGAAAARAGGACCAGAGGTAAAGCAGTTACAAATTTATGTGCGGCCTAAATCAGGGTGAGAAAGTTCAATATGGTTATTAATTGTTATTGTTTATGAAAAATACAAATCTCTACTCAAAGYGGCGCTGACAAAGAAATCTGGGGTGTATTTCCTTTAATGCATCAGGATCTGTTGTTTGTGTGACCCCTCTGCTGGCAAAGAATTTTGTGACAATTATTTCTTTCTGACTTTTCTTTTTTCCCCCCTCACAGCACTGGTGATGGTCCTGAATAGCACAAGTGTCAGCTGGAGTGCCCGCATTCAGATGTTCCTTACCTTCTGTAAGCTTGTAGCAATTCTGATAATTATAGTCCCTGGAGTTATCCAGCTAATTAAAGGTATGAAATGAAAAGTAAAYGCTTTTAAAGAGCTTTTATCTTTACCCTCAGCAGTCTTTCCCCACTTGCCTCCACCACATAATGCTTATAGCAGCAAAATCTCTTAATTAGTCTGTGCTTGCTTAACTGAGTCTCTGTGCTGTCATGTCATTGATAAGAAGTGGAGCTACGCTGGGATGAAATGGTATTTCCTTCAGCATGCCAATGAGACTATTCCAATCAGACTTGCTYTTCCAAGGAGCAAATGGACTGCTCCTCTCTGGAATCTGTCTTTGGCCTGAACTTTGTGAGAGGGGCAGGGTGAGATTTAAAGGCAGATGGATGCACATGCASCTCCCCAGAGCACATGCCTAGCCCRGGMAGGATGGCTGCTCTGGCTGTGCCAGTCCCTAGTCATGGTACATCTGTGTGGTACTAGAGGGGGCTCCCAATKCACAGAACCACAAAATCACAYGGTGGTTTGGGTTGGGAGGGACMTTAAACATCRTCTAGCTCAAACCCTCTGCCATGGGCAGAGATGTCTTCCACTAGGCCATGTYTTTCAAAGGCCCACCCAAAGCCTTGAACACTCTCAGAGCATCCTGGGCTGCTTCTCTGGACGATCTGTTTTCCACTAGGCCATGTCTTTCAAAGGCCCATCAAAGCCTTGAACACTCTCAGAGCATCCTGGGCTGCTTCTCTGGACACTCTGTTCCAGCGCCTCATCACTGTCACAGGGCAGATTTTTTCCTMACACGTAATCTAAACATGCCCTCTGTCAGTTTATAGTTTATAGCTGTTCCCCCTTGTCCTGTCACTACATGCCCTTGTAAAGGCCCTCTTTTCACTGACAGGTGTAGAGGCCTTCCCATCCCGGCCCTCTGAGCAGCAGGTGTGAGATGGTTACAGGCCCCAGGCCACCCTCCCTACAACAACGACACAGAGCACACAGGGGCAGAGCAGGGAGCCCTCTGGAGTGCATTGGGGGCAGATTTTATCTAACAAAAACCAATGTTTTGGGCCATGTCCCACCCAAGTGAAGAGCACAGTGTTAGTCTGTGCAGTGAGCTCAGCTTCTCAGGGACAGGAGGCTCTCTGTGGTTACTATAGGCTCTGAAATAAAAGTTTCCCTGTGTAGCACTCTGCTGATTCACTATTTTTGTTTTCTTGTTTTTCACTTTCTTTCTGGCACTTGCAACGGCGTTTCCTCTTGCATGTGACATATGAAATGTGCAAACTTTCTCTCTGTTCCCATCCACCCCACTTTTTCTAGACCTTTGGAGCAGGTCAGACCCAGGTTTGCTTGGCATATGAAATGTGACATATGAAATGTGCAAAATTTCTCTCTGTTCCCATCCACCCCGCTTTTTCTAGACCTTTGGAGCAGGTCAGACCCAGGTTTGCTTGGCATATGAAATGTGACATATGAAATGTGCAAAATTTCTCTCTCTTCCCATCCAACCCACTTTTTCTAGACCTTTGGAGCAGGTCAAACCCAGGTTTGCTTGGCATATGAAATGTGACATATGAAATGTGCAAAATTTCTCTCTGTTCCTATCCAACCCACTTTTTCTAGACTTTTGAGCAGGTCAAACCCAGGTTTGCTTGGGGGTTGTTGCCCTGAAGTAGCTCAGCTGGTGGCCCTGATTCTCCACTGGGACCTTTTTCTGGCCACAGTTTCWCCCTTAACCAAAAAACCTCTGCTTCAATGGGGGATTTTGACTGAGGGCTTAGTAAAACCAGAGCAAAGGGTAGAGGATTTGAATCATTGCTAATTTAAATCTGAATTAATTTTCTTCCTGCTCCATATTTCTGGAGGATCATTGCTTCTCAGGAAATTTGGAATTCTCAGGAATTTTGGGAAGTTTGGGATATGGTAGGGACATTTTAGAAACCATGAAGCACTTTGTAAATGAATGAGAGCATAACAAAAGTGTTGCATATTTGCATTTATAGATATATAGATAATTCTTACTCGATGTAATATTAATACAGTATTGATTATCATGGTAGGGGGTTACTAAACTAATTTTTCAATGGTAGAAATGTTTAGGATTTTGGGTTTATTTATCTTATAAATATTTCTTCTAAATGAAATGTCAGCAAAGTTCCTTCTGATGAAAATGTTGAACAAGTGAAATTTTCCACATCAAAAACTACTGAGCTCATTCTGCTCTTTCATGTTGATGTAAGTCACTGCTGGAAATGACAGAGCAGTGAGTGCCATCAAGCTCAGCRTGCTTTGAAATAAGCTAATAGGTCAAATGCTCCTATTGCATKAATACAGATTCCACAAAGCCTTTTACAATTGCTGGCAGATTATGGCTGCAAGGGTTGGGTCAGAATTTAAGGTCAAGGGGCAGAAYTTCATGTCAGTGGRTGATTAAATGTTCCATGATGAGATATATATATATATATATATATTTTAACTAGTTATGACCAAAGTGCTTATTTTTCAACTTTTTTTTTTGTTGATTTTGCAGGAGAAACACAGCACTTTAAAAATGCCTTTGCAGGGAATGATGCCAGTGTTATGGGATTACCACTTGCTTTCTATTCAGGAATGTATGCCTATTCAGGCTGGTAAGT
This sequence comes from Sporophila hypoxantha, assembly GCA_002167245.1. Taxonomy (NCBI): domain Eukaryota; kingdom Metazoa; phylum Chordata; class Aves; order Passeriformes; family Thraupidae; genus Sporophila; species Sporophila hypoxantha. The sequence goes on from NDFG01000135.1 coordinate 1,965,480, forward strand.
GGATGAAATTTATACGTATTTGTCCTGAAAACAAACACTAATGTGCTTTAACAAAGCTATTTATTTACAYGAAGCAATGAGTAGCACATTCTACATCTTTTGGAAAGCTACATCATACAGCTAGGGTAGTTGTCACCACTGTTGCATATGCTCAGTGGTCATTGTGCAAGCAGCTCTGCAAAGGGAAGATTTTTCTTTTTCAGTGCACAATATATAAACATGCTCTGACCACCAAAATAATCACACCACAAGAAAGGAATAGTCTTCATTTTTTCATTAAATATTTTAMTAAAAGGATAAATGTACAAATGAAGCTTTAATTTTTTTTTTAAGAAGTCAGTAATTATATAAAAAACAAACCTATGRTTCTGTTACAAAGTGGCCCTTAGCCTTTCTTTGTAAAAGCAGTATTTGACAAGTAAGAAACAATGAGATTGATATAGACCACAAAGCAGAATAAAAATCTCTAGATTTTAACACTGATATAGACCACAAAGCAGAATAAAAATCTCTAGATTTTAACACTGATATAGACCACAAAGCAGAATAAAAATCTCTAGATTTTAACACTGATATAGACCACAAAGCAGAATAAAAATCTCTAGATTTTAACACTGATATAGACCACAAAGCAGAATAAAAATCTCTAGATTTTAACACTTCTTGGTCTGAGAGATTGGGACCATACTTAAAAGAAGTGCAGCTGGCTTCCACAAAAGTCAGGTGTGATTGACTGTGAGCAAAGGAATGAGAATCCACCTTCAGGTATCCTGCTTAGAACTTTCAAGTCCTTTCTCTCTTTTCCCTCCMAAGTACACAGCAGCTGGTTTGAAAGGTGCTGCCCCTTCTGGAATCTGCCTTTACATTTAATTCATGCTCCTCGGGGCTCTGCATTGTGCAGTGCCAAAGGGCTTTAGCAGCAGCAGCCTGGGGGGAAGGAAGCAGACTGCAGTGCACAGAGTGGGCTTATTTTGAGATAGCTTTGTCTGCAGGTCTTCCCTTTGCTCTCCATAGCCTCACAGGCAGCCAAGTCCTTTACCTTGCACAAAGGGCTGCAAGATAAGGGGTTTATTTATTTAATATGAAAGGACAATGGGCCGGGCATCGCAGTTCTCTGCCCATCTGTAACTCCCTGGTTGCAGGAGCATTATAAATGTGCACACTGAAGTATGAACAGAACTTTGTGTACTAAATGGCAGCAGGGGAAGAAACCCAAGAGAGTCCAAAGCSTTTATCTCAGATAGATATGTAAGAAAAGAGCCTGGCATTTTGAAGCCTCAAAGAAATGGAATTGATTATGTGGAGAATCTCTACTTCCCCCTCTTTCCTATAACTGACTATATCTCTCATATCCATGCATGTGATGGTTCCTCACTTTTTGAATATTAACCTAAGTTTTTGTATGAAAGCAATTTTAAAAGCTCRTTATTATTATTATTCAGAGTTTCTTTCCTGCAAAATGCTTCATCAAAAACACTGTTATTCTGTTGCTTCTTTCCCATTTTTCACATAACGGTTCAAAGCCTTGCAATAAAAATACCTTTTTTCCTCTTTACACCTTCTGACTTTTATTTCAAGGTCCTTATTTGCTACTTATAAAAGAAATTAGCAGGAAAAATACCGAATTTGGCTAGTGGTTCTTCCCAGCTATTTTCCTTTGTTATCAGCTAAAATTCATCTCCTCATCATGGAGGAGCAGACCATTAAGTGGAGTGGCAATATCCTTGCACTATCAGTTTCATGGGGCTAAATCAATGCAATTAGCTGAATATGAAGGAGTGTTGGAAGTGTTGGTGATGTGTCCTGGGATGCAGGCAGAATTTAATGCATAGCTCACGAGACTGTTAAATTTTAACTGTTAACTTTTAAAGACATAGCTTTGAAGAAAAGAAAAGCAGCATCTCTCCTGTGTGTGGGTTCATCCTGCCAAGAGCAAGTGTAGACTGTGGGGTATGTAAAATGTTGGCTGAAAAAGTGGAGAAAAGAATGCAAGGAAACGTGCCCTTGCATCAATAAAAGGACTGATGCTGGGCTATCTCAGAATGGTTTGGGTTGAAAGGGACCTTAAAGATAATTTTGTTCCAATCCCCCTGCCAAGGATAGGGATACTTCCCACTAGACCAGGATGCTAAAAGCCCCATGCAACCTGACCTTGAACACTGCCAGGGATGGGGCACCCACAKCTTCCTTGTGCAACCAGTTCCAGTGCTCCAGCACCCTCACTGGAAAGACTTTCCTCCATATATCTAACCTAAATCTTCTTCTGTGCTCTATGCACTAGAAAGTTTAAAAACAAGTACTGATGATTTTGCATAAGGTGACAAAGAATTTCTCGCGCGGTCACAAAATCACTGTTTTTAAAAAGCCATGAGCCAGCATTAACTTGTTCTGCTAACCCAGTTCTGCTCCAAGACTTGTGAGGGGGCAAAGCTCGCAGACTTCCTGCCAGCTTGGTTACCAGTGGTTTACTCACTGCAGCACTGCTCAGGTGCCAATTGTCTTTCTGCACAAGATCAAAAGACCAGCATGGGTGCTGCGTGGAGTGCTCTGTTTGGTTAGACAAGATCTGACTTTGGGCCTGTCTCTGAGCCAGGCACAACTGTGCTCCAGGCAGGCACACACTGAATGCTAATAAATGTAGAACAGAGGGTTCAGTGGCCTTGAGGCTTATGGTTGCTTTGTATGCAGGGCTGTGCCTGGCGAGCAGCTCCTATGAATTCCCATACAGTGCTCTTCTCCCTTGAATGCTGCTGGAATGTGATCAGAGTGCAACCTGTACTGGAGGTTGTGCAAGAGCATGCWGGGCTAGCAGCCTGTGTTTGAGCTGCTGTACAACAAACTGGWGTGAAAATTCTTGGTTCAGGAGGGGTTTTTTTTAAGGCTTCAGTTATTTGTATTGTTAAGGAGCCTTCGCTGAGTACTCTGACGAGACTTTTTGCCAATCTAACCTGAAACTGTAAAAGGCAGCAAGCACAAATGGAATATAAAGCTTGAAGTGGGCATGTGTGTGTGTGTATGTATGGAATACTCTGTAGTATGTCAGGGGGAAAAAAAATTAATTACACACTGGCTTTACGTAGTCGCTGTCTTTTTCTTTTCCTGCTTCACTGTCTTTTTTGAGAATTCCCTTCCTGAGTGTGAGGATAAGGGAAGGTTAAATATCCCTCTCTCCTTAATCTCAACAGCAGTGCTTAACTAAAATCATCTTCTTGATTCTTACTGAAAGAAATACAGAATAAAAATATAAGAATAAATCCTATAATRTGTTTTATAACTATTTTCTAGGTTTTACCTCAATTTTGTCACCGAAGAAGTGGAAAACCCTGAAAAGTACGTACTTAATGTTTTGCTTGACTTTTGASACATGGTAATGAAATTTAAAATGTTGTAAAAGTAGTGATCTTCAGAAGTGCTGTATGCTGGTCAAGCTGCTTGCCTTTCAGCAGATCTGGTATCTATTTGAATTGCAACTGCTCAAAAATTTGCTATTTTTGGTCTGTTGTGACCTTATTATGTATTCTGCTTTTATCTGCACTGAAAGAGTGGCTGGTTTAGTGTATTCCAGGATTAAGTAGATCTCTAGGGCTCTGGTTCTCCCCCTCAGGATACAAGTAACTATCAGTGGCTCCTTTCAGTGGAAGCTACWGATATCCTGTCAGGGAAATCTTGCCCAAGAAACTTATCTGCTGCAATATTTGTCAGTTTTGCTGTGTTTAAATAGTAATGAAATACTTAGTTCTACTTGTTCTAAATGTCTCAGAAATGCAGGATCTTGAATACATGYCACAAAGCATCCAATCTAATTAAACTGAACAGGGGATATGGGTTGGAGCCTGTTTCAAATCAGAGCTGAATACTCCCACATCACCTGCCTGTAAAACATGGAAAGTTGTCCTGTTAGGGAGAGTTTGATTTGTCCCATCTATTTTGGTAGATGTGTTTTGGTACATGGGGCCAGTAATAAAAGGCTACTAACTTTTTCTAGAAGTTAAAGAAAATGTGCCTTTCCAGATCAATTTGTTTTCTTTGAGGAAAAGAAACTATTTACTTTACAAAGAAATTAATGGCTAAATTTTCTTAGATTTTTAAAATAAGATAGCTGGCTGGATACCAAATTTTGCTTATTGTTTTAAAAGGACCCCCAGCACTGTACACTCAGATAATATGAATCTGAGACATATAGGGAAAGAAAACCCCAAGCCATTGACTGGGAGCATCCAGRAGATTTTTGTTGGTTTCTTCAAAGTCTGAACCAAACCTGGTGCTATTTCAGAGGCCTGAAATTATAAGAAAATGGATGCTAAAACATGAGGCTGGTAGAAACACTGGCAGATTTCCATTGTTTCMGTGACTTTGGGATGTGCTGTGTGTTAGCAGACTCTTTGATGTGATCTGGATATGTAGAGTGAGAATTGTGCGACCAGAATCTGAGACCAGGTAGAAAATACTGCATTAATATTTGTGAGTAATCATTATGATGGGATATCTATGTACAAATGGSTTTTTCCCTGGTAATCTTCAGTTCTGATAAAATGCCATTTTAGGAGCTGTGGTTTACTAAACATGACTCTGGATGGATTTAAAATGTGTAGATGTGGCACTTAGGGACATGGTTTAGTGGTTAGCTTGGCAGTGCTGGTTTAATGGCTGGATTCAGTGGTCTTGGAGTTCTTTTCAAACCTGAAGGCTTCTGTGCTTKTAAGCATTTGTATCAGTGGAGAGCTGTCACAGACATCTTTTATGGAAAATCCTTTCCTTAGGRTTTTTCCTCCTGAGAAGCTGAGAGGCCTCAGGAACAAAATGTAAACAWTGATTATCTGCTGCTGTGGAATGCAACAGGTGGATCTGTGATTGGTCTCATGTGGTTGTTTCTAATTAATGGCCAATCACAGTGAGCTGGATTGAACTCTCTGTCTGAGACACAAGCCTTTGTTATCATTCTTTATTATTCTATTCTTAGCTAGCCTTCTGATGAAACCCTTTCTTCTATTCTTTTAGTATAATTTTAATGTAATATATATCATAAAATAATAAATCAAGCCTTCTGAAACATGGAGTCAGATCCTCATCTCTTCCCTCATCCTCAGACCCCTGTGAACACGGTCACTGAGAGCAGCTGGCTAAAGATTCCCAGGCTTGGGACACACATCAACTCAAGCTGGATGATCTAGGGTTTAACTACCAAGGATCCRTTCTCTTTATAAAATCATGAGAGGCAGACACTAAAACCAAAAGACAACCTACAGATTTTTTTACTTTTGAGAAAGTGTTGTGTCACAGACTGATTTGAAATGTGAAACTAAATGTACCTGTGTATGAGATTCTTGTCCAGGACATCTAGCTCTTCAGGAAATTTTGTGTCACAGACTGATTTGAAATGTGAAACTAAATGTACCTGTGTATGAGATTCTTGTCCAGGACATCTAGCTCTTCAGGAAATTTTGTGTCACAGACTGATTTGAAATGTGAAACTAAATGTACCTGTGTATGAGATTCTTGTCCAGGACATCTAGCTCTTYAGGAAATTCTGGGGAGRTAGGTTAGGAGCCARAGTCTTGGTGGTATGATTAAATTCAGCTAGAAGYAATATAATTTGTAAATTATCATGTGGTTACCACCAATACTGTGTGATCTTTTTAAASGTGCAGRTGTCTACACCCTTTGTGACTTTTCAAGCACTTCTGTGTCTCTGCTGTTCTTTTAACTGGAATTSTTGGTAATTTTCATTATAGCTATTTTTATATCTGTTGAGTTTTTTGTGACTTAAGTCAGAGGAGTGCCTATTTTTGAACATTTTGCTCCCTGCTGCATAGGACAGAAAAGCATAGCTCCTCTGCCTTTTAAAAGCTAAGCACCCCTYGAAGCATGATATATCTCAGCTAAGAGAAGTGATGCTGGTTCAATTCTGGTGATTTTTTTCCATTGCAGCTAGGATGTGAGGGAAGAAGGCTGTCTTTTCCCATCTTGGGATRGCTTCTCTGTACTCCAGGTTATCTTTGGAGAGCTGCTGAAGTTACGTGTGCTGCTAGTGAGGGTGTAGGGCTGGAGGGCAAAGCACRTAACGTGGCTGGTTTAGTGTATTCCAGGATGGCACTGGAAAAAAGAACAGCTCAATATTACATGTGCAATGTTATCACAAGGCTCTTAAAACTTCATCACTCTTCCTCTTGAGGCTGCACTTTGAGAGGATGAGTAGATGCCCAGTTTTTACAATCTCCATGCTAAGGTATAATATAAACTAGAAGAGAGTGGGGTGTTAAAAATTGCTAAATAAGTGGCAGGTGATGGTGAGGCAAATGGTTTGTCACTGTCTGTGCTGACAGAGACCTCTGTACCACCTGTAAGTGGGGATTCTGGACTCCCTTGAGCTGAAATAAGCARTTAAATGAAACATTTGGAACATATTTTTTATTTGGTTGTCACCTGTGAAYGGCTCTGTTGGAAAGATGTCCTGAACCAAGGGCTGTTCCACCATGGTTCCCAAAGCTACAGGGCAAGGGAATAGTGTGGATTAATMTCAGTGGCAACTGTCTCAGCTCCCACTAAATCCAAATGTTAGATGAGCCACTAATTGTTCTGCTGTTGTAGGCATTTATTAAGACTAAACTGCCTTTTCTTTTTTTTTTTCTTTTTTTTTTTTAACCTAAAATGCTGTTTTTCATTCTTGCTGAATGAGCAACCTGAGCAACCTGGTCTAGTGGAAGGTATCCCTGCCCATGGGCAGGGGGCTTGGAGATACAACCTCAAGGTCCCTCCCAACCCAAACTATTCTGTGATTCTACTGCATGGTACTTCTGTTGGTATGATGTTGCTGATTTTAAAAAGGAAGAGGAAAGTACAGGCTTGAACCACTTAGAGCATGTAACATCTCCAGATGTGCAATTTGTAATGTTTTTCAATGGTTAGGATGGATGCAAATTACTCACAGCAAAGGAGGTCAGCACAGTGAGGTCTTCTGCCCTGCACCTGTCAAAGCAGATGTTTGCCTGAGGATCAGTCACAGTTGTGCATTTCCAGATGTGCAACAGCTTTGGAAGTAACTGAGGTGAATGATCAGCTCCATCCCTGATCAGCAGGCTGCAACGCCCAGCGAATGTACCACGGGGATGTGCCAGGTTTTACAGCAGACGGGATGGCCATGTACCAAGGGGATGTGCCAGGTTTACAGCAGAGGGATGGCAGGAATGCTCCAGCGGGGAGTGGGGATGGGGCTTTGAGCAGCCTGGTCCAGTGGAAGGTGTCCCCACCTATGGCAACAAGATTGGAACAAGATGATCTTTAAGGTCCCTTCCAACCCAAAACATTCTGTGGAGGTGGGCCCTAGAATATATCCTGAGATGTGCTGGAAGGTGGAAGCATCTGCTATTAGACTTTAAGTTTCCCAGACRGGGATTGCATTTCTTTCTGTGGTATATGGCACCAGGGAGACCTTTTGGAATACGGCCTGTGTTGTTGGGAATGCAGGAGAGAGGCAGGGAAAGGGGGATGCTTGTGCCCTTGCCCAGTCCCCTTTGTGCTCCAAGCAGCTGTTTGTAGAGGCASAAAGGGCTCTGGAGGCTGTGGCAGTCTGTGGAGGTGCAGCTGCCTGCCCAGGTGCAATAAATTCCACACTTAGGTCTGTAAATAGATAAATACTCTGGGTCTGGGACACTGGGGTGCTGAGGCAATACAAAACCCTAGAGAGGGAGAGCAGAATCAGAGGGAATGAGCAAAGCAGGAGCAAGGGGAGCAAGCACCCTTTACAGTACAGAAGGGAGAACAGAAAGGCTTTAAAAACAATCTCAAAGTGATTGTCATTACTTTTTGAACAGAGTTTTGGAAGTAGTGTTGAATTCTCACTTTGGAAATGCCCCTGTTCCTTCTTTTGTGTAAGRACATTATTATAACCCCAATTATCATAAGATGTAAAAGTAGCTGTTTCTGTCTCCTGCTAAGCCCCCTTTTGATGTCTCATTTTTAAGCCTGAACTCCTTTTTTTATTCCTCTTTGTTCAAATGCTTCTCTCCTTCTCTCATGCAGCTATTAGTAGCACCCGAAGAAACACAAAGTTAATGTTTATTTTAGAAGGAGCTGTGGTTGCAGTCTTAATATACAATTTTTTAAAATAGCCTGAAATAATTTTAGGATCAAGAATATGTGGAMCAACATTAAAGTGTGACAACAAATTTCTTTTCCTTTTTTTTTGAAAATTATGCTTTGCATGTACAGGCTGGGTGAATAGCAATTATTGTTTCAAATAAAATACCTAAATAATCCTTGAAGCAGAACTTCACCAAAACAAACTTGTGCAGCCACATCACCTGCAGCTTTGATCTTTTTGATTTCCTTACACTATAAGGATCAGTCTCAAACTGAGGTCTTATTGTTAAATAATAGTTGAATGAAGGAACAGCCAGGTCTCTGAGAGAGTTTGTCACCTGAAAGTTGACAGAAGCCATGTTGTCTGGAGCAGGAAATTTTTAGGACTAGAAATCATGCATGTTGAACTACCAGACTCATTTCTTGTACATAGTCTTTGATCTCATCCCTATTCTTGAGCACCCACTTGTCACAGACATCTTTTATGGAAAATCCTTTCCTTAGGATTTTTCCTCCTCAGAAGCTGAGAGGCCTCAGGAACAAAATGGAAACATTGATTATCTGCTGCTGTGGAATGCAACAGGTGCATCTGTGATTGGCTCATGTTGGATGTTTCTAATTAATGGCCAATCACAGTCAGCTGGCTCAGACTCTCTGTCCGAGACAGAAGCCTTTGATATCATTCTTTCTTTTTCTATTCTTAGCTAGCCTTCTGATGAAACCCTTTCTTCTATTCTTTTAGTGTAGTTTTGATGTAATATATATCATAAAATAATAAATCAAGCCTTCTGAAACATGGAGTCAGATCCTCATCTCTTCCCTCATCCTCAGACCCCTGGGCACACCGTCGCACCCACTATGTACTCTCAAGAAACAGGCTGAGATTTTTCAATCAAGACCCTGAAAGCAGCTCATGCCTGAAGAGCACTTCCCTCTTCCCTTCCTAGGCTGAGCAGTGCAGGATCAGTGCTATAGTTCATCAAGAATTTTGGCAGCCTCCAGATGAGAAAATTAACCCAGAATTGTTTTCACATCACGGCAACGCCGTCAGAGCCCTGCCAAAGTCAGAGCCAGGTAGTGTCAGATGCTGGCCAAAGAGAATCCCACTTTAACAAAATTGTGCTCCATCCTCACTATGAGTAGCTGATTGGCCTGAATGCTTCAAGTTGTGAAGATTAGGCTTGTGTTGAAAGAGAGAGAAAATATTATTTCACTTGAAGGGGAGGGGAACTTAGACTCAAATTCCTTACTGACTTCAAGGCTGTCTGTCATCAAGTGGGCAGCTTGAGAGAGATGTTAATTTATAGCCCTTGTTTTACTAAATAATTTTATTTCTTTGGCAGTTGTAGGTTTTTGTTGGTGTTGTTGAACTTAGGAAATATTTTTCATTTAGTGGACAAAAATAATAGAATTTCAAAGGATGTGGATTCTGAAAACATTTTACAGCATAGATTACTTTGCAGTTGCAGTTAAGTACAGCTGCTACTTGGCATAATCCTTTCCTTTTTTGTCTATCTCTTCTTTTTTTTTTTCCATTTTTCTCCCCCACCCGCCCTTCTCTGCCTTATTGAACCTTTTCATTTGCAAATATTTCATTTTTGTTTATAAAATAACTTTGGTCCAGCCCAGGCAATCTATCATTGTTTAAAAAATTACACAGTGCAAAGAATGTATTATTGAGATGTATAGTGTTTATAAGTGTGGTCTCAGATTGATAAATCATGTCTTGTGCTGTTGAAAAACCAAGAAATGAATTGCTTGGCTGTGACCTTGGGSTCTGAGATCAGTCAGTTTGTCTATTAGATTTTTCCAGTGTTCTTCTCACTTCATTTATTCCTTCTTTTCCAAAATACCAAGATACAGTAGCTGTATAGCAAGCCACTAGAGCTTGATATCATCAGACATTTTATAATATCAGGATATCAAAATGTTTCATGAAATTTATTTTTATACTGTTTTTAAATAATGCGAATGTCATGTCTAGCTAATATGTSCCGCCCATTCATTCTAATTATAGAGTCAACTTTGCATCTATGAGGACTGAGTGAGAGAAATAAAATATTAGGGGTGTTTTCTTCAATCTGTCTGAGAATTATAGAGATGCAGATGGATGGGAGGGGAATGGTGGCTGAGATGCTACAACTCTTCCAGCTCCCTTGTTATTTGTGGCCGTCTGATTTTTGGCACTTCTCATTAAAATGCAGCCCCCTAYCAAAATCAGTCAGAAACTTGAATTGAACTGTTGCTCATTGTCAATCTAGCCACTGATCAGGGATCAGATTCCCAGTAAGCAAAAGAGTAAAAAATCTTTTCAGTGTTAATTGAGAGGATGCAAACCTTTGATATTTCTGCCTCTCTGCTTCTTACATTTTTTGGTTGTTATTTTATAATTTAATGACAAGATTTACTCTGAAGAGGAATAWTAATATCAGTACTCTTAGACACTTGAAAGGTTTATCTGCTTGGAGTTTGAAATCTTTCTTGTATCATTATATTCTGCTTATTCCTAAGAGATACATTTGACTCCAATTCATTTTCTTCATGTCAAGCTACAGTGCCAAATATTCAGTGCAGAAGTTATAGGATTACATTGTGATATTTGACCTGAAGATAATGAAAAGAGACAAATGCTAATCTTTCCAGTATTTTGTAAAGCCCATTTGCTCATGTGAATCCATCAGATTACCTTAAAGGGAAAACCAGGTCAGTTAAGTGAGCATTTGCATTTTTTCCTCTATATATTATTTGTGTCTTGGTAGATTTTTTGCATACTTTTTTGAATACTTATTCTTCATCATAGAATGAGGATGTTCTAATTAGCCTCCCCCAGCTATTTYTATGTCTCTTTAATAGAAGTTTTATACTTTTTAAATTTGACTGTATCCAACAGCATTGCAGTCTGCTTAAATTCTTTCAGTTATCTGGGAGGCATCTCAGATGAGGTGTCCAAACCTGGTGAATTCAACATTAATTTCTACAGTTTATTTTTGCCCTCTGTAAGTGATAAAATCGTGTTTTCAGATSTAGAAAATCCTTTAATGGGGAGCTGAATCTGCCAAATAAAGAAAGCAAATTAATTTACTAGCTCAAATCTACTTTCAGGAACCAAGCATGTGTTTTGCTATTTGTAAAATGTATGAAAAACATTTAATTAAGAATGTAATTCAGTAGGATYTGTGTGTGTTTGAGAGGGACAAATAGACAATTACTAGCTCTCAGGGGAGTTGAGTCACCAGCTGTTCTTAATAAAATGATCTTTACTTTTGCTTTCTCACTAATCTTATTAGCTCCTTACTATGACTCACATCTTCAGCTCATTAATTATTGTTTCTTTTAGAAATTACTAATAATTCATTTCTGAAACTAACTATTTCAGTCTTGGATGCATGATTTCTGACATCTCAGTATGGGAAAAAACTTTTCTCCCTTCATAAATTTATTTTATTCTTTTTAGTTGGAGGATGGTGCTCTTGCTGGAAGTTGGAAATTCTCTTGTGAGCAGGACTCAAGTATCCTGAGTTGCTTTGCCTTTTATTTACATTCTTTCTTCACTCTTAGTTTGGGAGATGTTAGACCAGGCTTCTCAGGGCCCCCTCCAACCTGGCCTTGAATACTCCTGAGTTCTGCCTCCAACCTTTCCTTTCTTCACTCTTGCGCTAGTCTGAAAGCAAATCAGTAAGAGACTCCAYGTCAGATCTACAATTTAATAGGAAAATTAAAATAAATGCAAAAAAGAAAATGCCTTAACCTGACAGAGTGAGGATACAACCTGACTGACACCCTGTGGGTCAGGGTGCTGGCAGCAGTCCCATTCAATGGTGGCTGCAGTCCTGCAGTGACAGCTGTGGTTCTGTTGGAGCAGGGATCCTGTAGAAAGGCCTGGTCTTCCTCTGAATGTCCAGTGGTGGTTCTGGAGCTCTCATCCTGTGGGAATTCAGTGGACAAGGCTGCTTGTGATGTTCCAAGTCTCAGATTATATCCAGGTAGGAATGCTTGGCTCCTCCCCCTGGGCGGAGCCTCTCACAAGGGGATGGTGTAATTTTAAGAGTCATTCAGGGAGGCTTGATGGCCCATTAACAGCAGATATCCCCTGGAGTTATCAGGGATGGGTCATGGAAGAGATAAAGAGCACTGCCCTGCCTGGTTTTAACAGGTGGCCATAGAATACATATTTTTGGTTACATCTTACATTGTGACCTAAGACTACCCTCCATCCCACCCCTCAGGAGATGTGCCATAAATGCCCTAACCTTGACAATCTGTTGGTTCTGCTGACAAAATATGACTGAGTTTCATGTGATACATGCAAATGATTCAAGGGTTGCAACTTGCTTGTGAGCCCTAATTGGATTCTGTCTGTGATAGGATTTGTTGGGGGTCACTGAATCCACAAAATACTTCCAACCAGAGTAAGAAGTAAAACTGTGATTTTTAACTGTGTTACCAGCTTGAGGTAAAAATGGGGAAAGAGTCAGAATAGAATTGGATGGTAACCCAAACTAAAATCCAAATAAATGGTTTCTTTCTTTTTTTGTTAACTTCAATTACATTGGACTGGATTTTTGGATTTGATAATGTGGATTATCCTGTAGTCTTSTAGTGAAGACATTTCTTTGGCCCTGTAATTTTTGAGACTTTCAACAYAGYAGCTACCATATATAAYTAAGTGAGGACGCAGATTYKATCCTTCTGTTCTTGTTTTCCTTAYTCTTGGCTGTTGAATGCAAATYCCTCCTGCCTCACCTGAGTGTCCCCTGYCCCACAGGTGCATGAGGTCCTGCTTCACTGGACCTCAGTCCAGTCTATGACGTTCAGGGATGTGTACCTGACACACATTCAATGCATATTATCAGATATTGTTGTTTATTTTTCCTTTTCCCATGTGCAGTTACTTGCTTTTTTTTCCCCCTACCCCAYTTTTTTGGGGTGCTTATGTCACTGTTGAGTCCTGTGGTGAAATTCTACRCCGTGGGAGAGATGACCCTGGGGTGCTCTATCTTTGTCGTTGGCAGCTGATTTCTAAACCCCAGTTTAGCATTTGGATTGGTTCAGCTGCCTTCAGGTCTTTCTAACTTCTTCTTTATTATCTTTCTGTTTTATGTAGAAAAAAAAAAAAAGAAAAAAGAAAAAAAAAAGAGAAGTGATGCTCTGTTTAGAAATTGACTGCAGTGAAGAGCTACCTGTGGCAGGCTTTAAACTGATATGTCAATATGAGTAAATTAGAAAAGAGAGTGATGTAATCTATAGTGTCTGTAAAGATTTCAAAGATGTACCTTGATCATTAATTAAGACAATAAGGATGTCTTATGRAACTGCAGTTGAGAAGACTAATAATTCACTATTGAATCAAGCAAGGCAAGGTCACTTGTATAATTGCCTGTTCTAACATTTATATTCCTTGTATAAAATACTCCTACTCACATAAAAGTCAAGCTGAAGGCCGTGGAAATATTCAGGACGAGGCAATGCAGTTTTCATACCTAAAGTTTTGCGTACACTAAGGAAACATAGTAGTTGTCTTTTTCTATGTATTTGTTTGATTTTTATTGACTGAATTATTATTTCATACAGAGTTAACTTATAGCACGCACCTGGCATGGGTGTTGGAGAARAGTGAGTGGGAAAATGGCAGAATAAAAATGAGTGCTATAGATGCATGGTTAGATACAGTATTGCTGTACTGGGTTTTATCTGTGGATATGTGAGTTGAAATTAATAGTGCTACCCCTGCTCTTTTTCCCCTAATTGTCTGATAGAGAATCTGATTCTAACTCCTTTTATGTCTCAAAAATGTAATAGGGATACTGCCAAGACATTAGTCAGAAATCAGGAAGGTAGTCTGTGATGGTGTTCACAGGGTCTGAGGATGAGGGAAGAGAYGAGGATCTGACTCCATGTTTCAGAAGGCTTGATTTATTATTTTATTATATATATTACATTAAAACTATACCAAAAGATTTGAAGAAAGGATTTCATCAGAGGGCTAGCTAACAATAGAATAGGAAGGAATGATAACAAAGGTTTATGGCTGAGACTCTGTCTGAGCCAGCCAGATTGGCCATTAATTACAAACATCCAACATGGGCCAATCACAGATCCACCTGTTGCATTCCACAGCAGCAGATAATCAATGTTTACATTTTGTTCCTGAAGCCTCTCAGCTTCTCAGGAGGAAAATTTCTAAAGAAAGGATTTTTCATAAAAGATGTCTGTGACAGTRGTCAGCTACCTGAAAAATCAAATCTATGCAGCAAACACAGGTGGAGGATGGAAGGAAAAAGATAAATTGCAAGGGCAGAGAGTGTAATACCATACTGCTATATCCCAGGACACAGGGGCAGCAGTGGTTCTGCTCTGTGTGTGCTGTTGGGAGGGAGGATGGTAAAGCAGGGTGGGAGTGCGTGCTGCCTGAGGGATTGTCCTCCTCCTCTAAGGCAGATCTACATTAAGGCAATGCTTCAGAAGCCATTGCTTTGATATGTTTGTTTCTGTTTTGATATGTTTGTTTCTGTTTATGTAGACTTTTTGGCTTAAGATAAAAGAACCAACTTGAAATGAAAATGACTGGATGCATTCCTTCAGAATCCTGGAGACAACGGAAACTTTTTGAAGATTATTTGTTAGAACTATTTGATAGTTCTAAGAATGCATCACTGGGGCAGGATGCTGGGAGGGTGGGAGAGGTTCCTGCAAAGCCACCAGATGAATGGACATGTGRATGCCTGGGCTGCTGTGATGCCTGTCCTTATCTCTTTTTTTTTAACCAAGGCCAGTGGAGAAAGGGGGTCTGGACTAATCTCTTCTGAGGGGATGATGATTGAGCAGACTGGTCAAGGGCAAAGTGTCCCTGTCCACGGCAGAGGGTGGAACTAGATGGTCTTTAAGGTCCCTTTCAACCAAAGCTATTGCATGATTTCAGTCTTCTGGCTTTTACAAGTGACTGTTTTCATTAGCTCATAGGTGACAATGGGAGGTATGGGTGAGGCTCTGCTTGCAGTGTACACAGAAGGGGCAAACATCTGTGTTGACGGTGGTCACAAGGTTTTGGGGTGAAGGAAGAGACGAGATGGGCTCCATGATCAGAAGGCTTGATTTATTATGTTATGATATATATATATACTACATTATAACTATACTAATAGAAAAAGAAAAAGAGAGTTTCCAGAAGCTGCTAACTACCTAAGAATAGAATAGAAAGAATGATAACACGGCAGCTCTCTCCGGCTCTGTCCGAGAGAGTTCTCAGCCCTGGATTGGCCATCTCCTCCAAACACTCAATCTGGGCCAATCCAGGCAGACCTGTTACATTCCACAGCAGCAGATAATTATTGTTTACCTTTTGTTTCTGGGGCCTCAGCTTCCCAGAAGGAAAGAATCCTAAAGAAAGGATTTTAGTGAAAAGGATATCTGTGACACATCTACATGGAAAGGCACACTCAGGGTACAAGCCCTCAGACAGGCTTTCCTCTGCCAAGCCTGTGGCACCTCTTCTGAGGAAGCAAAGTCCAGGGAGCTCAGGTGGAGCTTCCTGCCCTTCCTCCTTCTCCAGAGTGGAGAAATTGTGTCCTGGGTGCCCAGGCTGCTGCAGAGGGTCCTGCAGCCCCTGTTTCATGGAGCTTTGGTGTCTCCAAGGTGTGAGGATGTGACAAGCCCGTGTGCTGGCCCCTTCTGTCCCCACAGTGGCTATTCATGGTGCTGTGCCACTGCACAACATGTTGCTCCTTTCTAGCCCTCGTGGCTCGTTTTGTTTGCCARTGTGATAACCTGCTGAGTGTAAGGTTTGTTTGCTTTCCTGTTGCTGGTTTTACTTTTTTGKTTTTTTTTAAATCACTTCCGTTTGTTTATGTGAATCATGGTTACTATGAGTCAGCTCTCCTAAGGAAGTAAAACAAATGTTTATCCACAGTCTCTCTGGGTAGCTGGAAAAGTCGTAATCTGGTTTACCTTCAGGGTAATGTAACACAGAATATTGTAACCTTCGAAGTTTCCGTTGCCCTGGATTTTCCTTCATTTTCACCAGCTGAAACACATGCAAAACTGTTCTAACATCTATTTCTATTTCACATAGCAGTACCTGTAGAGAAGGGTGACAGTTTCCTCTTCATGGGAAACTTGAGTTGCTCAGCAAAATATTCATGGTGGGAATAAAAATCCCTTGCAAGACTGATGCTCTGCTGCAGAACAGAGTGTATTTTACTGGAGAGATGATGGGTTTCTCTGAGCAGCTCTTCTCTCGGCCACAGTGAAGGTTCCATTAGACATTTTCATTCTCTTTTGGTGGTTCATAAGGAGGGGGGCCTGGCTGAAATTGCTGTGAAAGTGATGGGCAATAGTGTGTTAGGGGTAGATAGAAACACGAGTAAATTCACTGGGGTGACAAGTCCAGCTGAGGTGATTCAGAGCAGTCACTGAAGCTGCACTCACATCCCCTGTCCTGGCTCCTAGGGGTGTTGCACTCCTTGTGAAAGCAAATGTGTTTTATAGAATTTCTAGCGTGGGTGCTGCTCTGTGGTGTAGGTAAACCTCTCCCAGATTTTCTCCTTCCCACTTTAAAACTGGAATCTGGCTTCTTCTGATGCTTGAGCTCTTATTTCTGTGTTTACCAACAGCATTAGCTCTTGTGGAGGTGACTCAGAGCACTCGCCCTAATGTTTTGGTCTGAGATTTAAATCTGTGTTTCAAATAGCACTGAAATCTTGCTGTAAACCCCAGCCAAAACCCTGAAATTCCTTATGAAATTACAGTCAGCCTTTTCTCATGGATACTGTCAGTGTTGGCTTATAGAAAAAGAGGTCTCACAGCCATTTATCCTGGTAATTGTGAAAGCAAATGACCCCCACTACCTATGGTTATTTATACAAAAATTGCAAGGGCCATATGCTCTTTATTGCAGTCATACACTTCAGATTGGAGTTTTATAATGCACAAAGAGTTATTCACACATGCCATGCCACCATGAGTAGTTGGCATGGTCACAATTCCAATAGCAATGGTATGACACACACCAGAAAAGGAATATGTTCCACTTACTTCAGCCAGCACAATGACTTACTCTGACACAGTCTTTTTGTATGAGACATTTAATGGGGTTCTCTTATCTGATTGTTCATTTTTAATAGGTAGTGAGATGGCTGGCTTGTATTTAAGATATGTAMTAGTCATAKMAAAATGAGACAGTTTGGCTTTGTATATCTTTCCTGTAGATGAGTACATAATTTCCTGTGTTACAGCAGAATTTCCATCAGGGAGAATTGATCTKTACCTAGTGAATGCTCAGATTGTTATTCCCCTGCACACCCCTTCACAGCATGGTGGCTGTTTTATGTGAGTGCTTATGGCTGTGCAGATGTTCTGGGAGCAGGTTYTGGTCACTCACATGTTGATATTTGGATGTGAATATCTTGGAATTTTAAACACAAAGTGACAGTGATATTTTATTTATGRAACGACTATTGTTAACTAAGTGACCATTAGGGGTTTTAGTCATTTAAATTACAGTACAGCCTATATCCATGAAATGTAAACTAAGAGGATTTATATAAGATTATTAATGCTCCAGGGGTGCTGTGAAGTGAATAATCTGCATTTCACAAGTAGTGGTGCTGTGGTTTATTATGTCAATCCTCATTCACTTGTAGCACTTGCTGTTGAACAAGTGCTGTTATTTCCATCTKCACCTTGACATTATGTTTTGTTTATTGTCAAAAAGTGGACCATACAATAACAGTATTTAATTTTTTGAAGTATGATGGAATGGAAAATCCCTTACAAGAATAGTTTTGATACCATCATTTGGAAAGATCTGACAGCAATTTAGAGACCTCCTCCATARATAATAAGAATGGATAATGAATAGGAGCACTCTGATATGGCAAGAGGTTTAACTTCTATGTGGGGTTGTTTTAAAGGAAAGAAAATTTACATTCATCTAGCACTGTAAAGGAATGACAGGCACTTCTAGTTTATCATATCTGTTTATTACAGGAAAAACACAGTTGCTAAGCAAAACCAGATAAAAGTAAAGACTTATCCACAAGGAATGTAGAAGACCATGAAATTCATTTTTCTTGGGCAAAACTCCCATTAGAGGATAAGCTGCTTGTGAGTSTGAGGAAGAAATATTTCAATGGATGTGAAAAAAAAGCAGCAATGCTTTAAGATTCTGGCTTGGTAATTGTAAAAGTTCATGAGCAGAGGCTTTTTCTTAGTTGCAGGCTATCCCAGACATGAACAGATCCAAGCTTTAGGCCACCTCAGCTTGGTGTTAAGTGTCGACAGAGTCACACTTAACTGTCCAAGATAATTGAAATAGGCTACTAAGTCTGGCTATTTCATGTCACTATCAACTGCAGGGAGCTTGATTTGCAGCAGAGTTTCAGGATTAACTCTCTAAGTTTATGTTTAAGAGTTCTCAGTTTGAACACAGAAAAAGGAAACTTCAGCCTTACTGGCCRTTCTGAAAATTGTGCATATTTTGATTCATGATATCACTTCATCAAAAAAGACACAGATAAGCTTTTCTCCTATGCCTGTGATTATAGTTTCAGCATTATGAAGTTTTAGTGAGAGAGGATTTCAGCTTACTGTTTCCTTATTCAGAGCACAGAAGGTAATAAAATAGAAAAAGTTGATATTCCCATTTGAACTCCATTCAAGTGCTTCCAGTTACTGTGTGCTGCAAAGGCAWATTTAAGCTCACATTTGAAGTTTTCTGGATTTCTGTTCCATGTCAGAACTCCTACAGAGTTATTTCAGTGGCTGTATAGGCTGTTCCACATCTGCAGGTGCTTTGCTGGGCTGTCCTTAGCAAGACCAGAATTTCCCTGCTTTCTGCAGAGAAAACAATTWATCTGCCAGATAGCCACCTTCATGGCAGTGCAGTATTGTTAAGACATCTCCTTTTAATTTCATTTACACCTTTTTGTATCTTTAAAAATGCTAATGCTTTAAGGCASCTGCATTTACCATTTTTCTCATTTTGAATTTCTTCAGAAGGAGACCCYGTCTTGGTAAATGATATTTCAGTTTCCATGGTGCTCCTTATTACAAATAGCTGCTCTTTTCATCACCAAACGGTGCAATTTTCATTCATGCTGAAATATCAATGGTAACATACCGCAGCAAATTGTTCCTTTATGATCCTTGGCATTGTGGAAACTCTCCTGCTCAAAATTAAATGTCAAGGAATTTAGCAAGTATGAAAAATCTGCCTCCTTTTATGCACATACACGCAGAGATGTATGCTCTTCCCTCTGTGCTCTGTAGATCTAAGCATTTACCTTCCTTTATTCCTGTCAGGAGTCATTAATATGCTACCAGTGATGCTTCCCAAAAAGTGCAGCTTTTGGAGGGGTTAAGGGGATAGCATTCCCTCCTGTACCTTCCACTGGAACTGAGTGAGGAGTTTGGTATTCAGGCTACTTGTTGCCAGGCTGTGAGTGTGAGTAGATCATTTTGGGAATGRTAGCAGCCTTGCCTGCTCCCTTGCATTCCTCAAAGTGCTGCTGTGTCATCTGCCCTGGCCCAAATTACAAACGTAGACAATGGAAATACTCACAGATCAAGGCAGGGCTCTGCTCCCACCCCAGCCCTGCTCCCTGCAACCCCTGAGATACTTGTGACAGGCAGCACTGTTTTTAGTGGGATTCCTTTCACAGCCACTGTGATCTCTTTCCCTGGCCAGGATATTGTTGTGCAGGAGATGATGGGTTAGGTTTCTCAGCTACGTGGCCTGATCGGCACATTTCCCAGATCAGGTTCCCTTGTTTATAATTCTAAATATCCCTCACTCCCCCACTGCCAGCTGCTGCCAGTGGTCCATCTTTCCTAAGAAAAGTGATGCTGTCTGGAGAAAGTAGACACTGTTCATAAATCAGGCGCTCAGGGAATTAATAATTTCAAATTCCCAGGAGAGCCYGCTGTGTCGCAGACATCTTTTATGGAAAATCCTTTCCTTAGGGTTTTTCCTCCTGAGAAGCTGAGAGGCCTCAGGAACAAAATGGAAACATTGATTATCTGCTGCTGTGGAATGCAACAGGTGCATCTGTGATTGGCCCATGTTGGTTGTTTCTAATTAATGGCCAATCACAGCACAGCTGGCTCAGACAGAGAGTCCAAGCCACAAACCTTTGTTATAATTCCTTCTTATTCTATTCTTAGCTAGCCTTCTGCTGAAATCCTTTCTTCTATTCTTTTAGTATAGTTTTAATGTAATATATATCTTAAAATAATAAATCAAGCCTTCTGAAACATGGAGTCAGATCCTCATCTCTTCCCTCATCCTGAGACCCCTGTGAGCACCGTCACACTGCTGTAATAAATTGAACTACTTTGAATACACAATCACTTCACTTCTTCCCTTTTGCATTTATTTCAGTCTGGCAAGGAGATATGTGATGATATGGAGCAGTTAAGAGGAAGTCAGGCCCACTATTTAAGTCTGGCAATGAGATATGTGATGATATGGAGCAGTTAAGAGGAAGTCAGACCCACTAGACCCACTAAATAAAGCAGCTTGGAGGAAGTGCTTTGGATTGTGCCTCTGCCCCCTTCCCCCTTCATTTCCATGCAGGAGCTGGGTGCAGGCAGATGTTTATTTTCTACAGCCCTGTGTCAGGTTTGTTTTTATGGCTTCCTTGCCTCCAAGCAAGCACCATGATTTGCTAGTGCTTCTCACCATGATCTACACTACTGGCAGTACTGGGAGCACTTCCACAAATAGACCTCAGGAGAAAATAAAATGCTGGAACTTTCTTTGAGAGASCAGAGGTGCTCCTTTCATCTTCTGKCTGGGAGAGAGCTGGGCAATAAAGGTAAAATCTGAGGTTTTGTCTCTCTGGTGGAAAAGGTCACAAACTTCCTTGAGGACATTAATGTTCCCCACAAATGAAATAAAAGGAGGGTGATGTTAAATGATGATGTAAGATAGAAACATAGAAKTAATTCATCAAACCCAGGAGTGACAGTATATTTGTATTTGAATCCTCTGAATTTAGACTCTGCTGCTCTTTAAATGGCAAGCTTTTGTGAGAGTGGCAGACAATCTTTTAACTAGGTCAAACCTAAACCTCACTTTTATTGCAATACACTAGATAAATAACCATTGTCTTCTGGGCATCTTCACTACAATTTCAGGTTCTGAAATGCAAAATGCAGATCCTTTGCTAGAGATCCTGCATTTTCCAGGCACCTGGCTGTTCTCTGGTTAAGCCTCCTAGACTCTTAACAATAAGCACACTTGATTTCCTAGGGTGGGCCTAGTTCCCTGCAGGTATGACTGTAGCAGTAGGAAAGAAAAGCAAGCTCCTTGGGACTTTCAGGTAGTCAGGAGGAATGTAATAATGCCATTTGTAATAACCAAATGTGGCTTTTGTTTCGCACTTGAACTTGGGGTCAAGTTACAGTGCAAAATAAAAGCCACATTTGGTTATTCACACGTCTTTTGGAAACAGTTGTTAACTTAGTACARTAAGTTTGCAACATGAAGATGTTGAACACCAGCACTTGATGTACTTACAGAAATAGAGTGGACTGAGAAATCACAGGGGGTGGTTGATATTTTATGTTTCAAGTCTGTATTCCATTTCTTCTTTTAAAGAGATTTTAAAAATTAGTCCCCATAGTAGCTCTGTGTGCTGCCTCTTATGCCTAATTTCTGGCTCCTAGGAGCGCTCACATGCCTGCTATAGAAGAAAAGGCTAAGCAGAGGCAGAGGGACTAATATTTAGTGCTGTAATCTCAAAAGTTCTTTGTGTATTTAGCTGTCATCTTTGACATCTGCTGCRTTGGCACAGTTTCCTTTGGGAATGCCAGTAGTGCTGTGCATTCCATGCAAAACRATTCAGGATCCTGCCTGACCATGAGGAGTGTCTCTGGCTGGCAGTCCAAGTTTCAGAGCTCSTTCTGCTCTTCCAAGAAAGATGTTTCATAAAAGGTATTGACTTGACAGGGTGGGGCTTGACATCAATGAGCACTGTGGTCAGATATCTGGCTTGGCAACCTGTGTGTACACAAAGACATCACAGCCAACTTTAAACATCTATTAAAATAAAGCCAATCCCCTTGTGAGCATAACAACTGTTCTGTTTCTCCAGGGCTGTGGACAGATTTGCCTCTTGAGACTTGAGTTGGGAGGGTTTGCCTGAAAGGAGATATTTTATGGAAGAGTGTTACCCTGTGCAATTAATACCTAAGTCTTAAGGCAGTATTTATGCTGATAAGTTTTTGAGGAAAACCCGTTGGAAAGAGTGCTGAAAACATCTGAGAAGTTAATAAAATTTCCTGGCTTTTGCAGCACACTGAATACACAGTGTGACCCTTTAAAGTCAGTTGGTCATGGAAGACCCCATTTACAAACTGTAAGCAATTATAATCTGAGCCAGTGAAGCCAAACACTGAGAAGACAATAAGTAATTAGCACAGCAGAAGCTCTTTTCTTCTCTTTCTAGGTGGTAGAAGGCAAGAAGGCTTTTCAATGCAGACTGCAGCCTGATTCTTCACTCTTTTAYCCCAGTGTCATGCTGCTGTGTCTCTGAAGTAAGAGATATGGAACCAAAGCATGGAAATGAATAAGGGGAGCCCTTTAAAACTTCACTCCAGCAGCAGCTTCCATGGAGCATGTGGTGCTGTAAATGAGAGTGCAGCCTAATGACTGGGCTTTCCTTTCTTTCATTCCTCCTCTCAAAATCAAAAAAAGATCACAGGATGACAGAGGGCAGTTATATAATTGAATATTGTCTAAGCTGCAAGCCCATCTGCCTTTTCTCCTAGTAGATGGATGAGATTGTAGTTTTTTTCACCTGTTGGTATGGTGAGGATGATTTGATCCCTTCAGTGTAAAGTCTTGTCTTATAGGCTGCTTTTTACATGAAAAACATGTCAGGGATAAGTGAGTTTATATTGAAATGTGCTGCTTGCTGTCCAGGATTTAGGATTGCCACAGCTCATGGAATGRCCACCTGGGAATGGTGAGAGACATAGTTAGTCCTGGAAATATTAAATTTCTCTTGCCACTTTCTGTATTTGTWTGGTTCTTTTTTTTTTTTTTTTTTTTTTTTTKGTTTTGGGTTTTTTTGGTTTTTTTTTGTTTGGTTTGGTTTTTGTTTGTTTTTTGCTTTTTTGTTGGTTTTTTTTTGGTTTTTGTTTTGTTTTTTTTGGGTTTTTTTTGGTTTTTTTTTTTGGTTTTTTTGGTTTTTTTTTTTTTTGTTTGGTTTGGTTTTTGTTTGTTTTTTGCTTTTTTGGTTTTTTTTTCTCAGTGTCAGGTTATTTGGATAAATTTACTCTYGTGATAAATTTGCTCTTTTTCTGCCAAGTTTTGGTGCTATGGGCAGTGCAGTGGATGGTTAGATATTTTTTTTAAAGAGTGCCAAAATCTGGAAAGAGTTCATTTGAAATATTGCTTAGCAGATTGCAAATGGTGAATAAATTATTGCACAAGGGAACTTTTGAAACTCCTCTGGTGGTAAATTTTCAACTAAGGAAATATAGAATATACAGCATCATGCTCRTGAAAACTAAGTAAATCCTTGCCCATAAATCATGTGAGGGAATTAGTATTTCTTTCCTTCTTTATTATTGTCATTCTAAATTTATATGCAAAATTATCTTCCACAATTATTTTTACCACAGTAAAGATGTAATTTCATGTAACTGTATCAGTAATTAAGTTATTTATTTCAACCTTTTTATTTATGWTTCCTGGCTGGGTCCTGCTAGGGCAGCTTTGTCCAGGACAGTTGACTATGTTGAGTATTTGTAAAACCTGGCTTTGATGTGGATGCAAGGAAGAGGTTTTGGTATGACCTGTAAGTGACAAAGCATGTGGCAGGAAGGTGCTTCATCCTTGTGCACTCAGCTGCCTTGGAGGAGCATCTTTGACTGTGTGCTTGTCATTTCATAGGGAAAACAGGCCTCAGTGGACATGGCTCTCAGTGCTCTGTTTGCTGTTATGAAAGTTGCCATTAACCTGGAATATGTGCTGTACATTTCTAGGAATGTTCCTCAGCTGATTTATTGACATGGTTTTTGTCACCCTCGGGTTCTTCCTCTGGCATTCTCTCTTTTTCCTTTTATTTGCTTTTTTCTCCTTTCTCTTGCTTGCTCTGCTTTCAGTTTTTTTTTTTTTCTTGCAAAAATATTTGTAGGAGTAGAGATGTACTAGAGCAGATTATCAGAAGATCTATGATTCTGCAGCACTGAAGGTTAAATGCAAAACCCAGTGGTTATCCTGATTAACTGAACCATATGCCCTAGCTCTGGTGCCTTTTACAGGCTCTAGAGGAAGGAAATTTGCTTCCAAGCAATATACARCATTGCTTGGCAACCATTTCAGCCCTGTCTGGCACAGGATGGGCTAGCTGTATTCCCAGCCCTGAAATTCTGTGTGATGGTAGGCTCCTTGGTGACTCTTTTTCTGGGAATCACAAGGTAAATGMACTCTTTGTTCAAGTGTGATTCTTCATTACAGTTACTCTGTATACAGGGCAGAAGGGGAAGGTTTAGCTTTGAATAGCAGCTAGGGATGGGTAAGTCTTAAAAGGTATGAAGATTCAATTCAATTGTAGTCAACATTCAGCTACATAGAAGCTATCCTAATTGTCTCTCACCCACTTWTTAAAAGACTGTTTAATTATAGGGTGAACATTGTCCTCATTCAGATTTCCTCAGATTCCCTTTGACACTGATTTTCTTCAAAGATTTGGGAGAAGACATGAGCATTGCAAAAAAGACTTTCCTGCCAGCAGCTTCCCCTTCTAACCAATTATTGAATTTTCTCTCTGTAGTCCAAAAGTCTCAGCTAGCTGTGAGGCAGCTGTGGATTTGTTTTACATCAGAAACATGGCTTATCAGTATTGTGGGCACCCTGTGCTGTGTGTGAATGCAGAATGCAGCAGTGAAAAGGTGGAAACTGCATCAGTAGAGGCAGTTTAATGGAGACTAGAACCTAGGTATGATTTTTCTTATTTAGAGACAACATTTGGAAGTCTGGAGAGTATCTAAAATATTCCAAGAAAATTGATACAGTGATCCTCTAAGGAAAGGAGGTAGTCTTTATTGCTAATGGCATTATAGCTTTTATTCTAGCATGGAGACTGTAGTTCACAGCAGAGAATCTGATAATGGGATTCTGTTGCAAATTGGGAGCTGTCTCTTAAACTGGATGGATAGAAAAGACACGATTTWAGCTCTCACTCAGTGGTTTTGCATATGTTTCCTGCCTGTCTGTGTGACAGTGGTCACAAGGGGTCTTGGGTGAAGGAAGAGATGAGATGGTTGACTCCATTATCAGAAGGCTTGATTTATTATTTTATGATATATATATCCACTACATTATACTATACTAAGAAAAAGCAGGAGAGCTTTTCAGAAGCTTGCTAAGCTAAGAATAGAAAAGTAAAGAATGATAACAAACCCTGCTCTCTCGGACWSWGTCYKRGAGAGCTCTCAGTTCTGGATTGGCCATTATTTCTAAACATCCAAGCTGGGCCAATCCAGACTGACCTGTTGCATTCCACAGCAGCAGATAACCTATTGTTCATGTCTGTCTCTGAGGCCACAGCTTCTCAGAAGGAAAAATCCCAAGGAAAGGATTTTTCACAAAGAGAATGTCYGCGACATGKCTGCCTGTGTTTTCAGGTGTTTTGAGGAGCAGAGCGAACCTGAAATGGAAGCGTCAGTGAGAAGTGCAGCCTTACTGTACTGTAGCGGATGTTTGTAGGGGAGCATAGGATGATGCGCTGTGTTGAACCCTGTAAGTAATAAGAGCAAGGGGCAATTATAATGGTGGAGCTGGACTAAGAGGAGAAGATCGCAAGAGCCAGATGGAAGGCTGCTGCAGAGTAAGAGAAGGCTGCAAAGGAAGGCCATGCAGAAGGCTCACAGAAGCTGAAGGCTGACAAGGCTGCCCGCACAAGCGCAAAGAAGAGCCAGGAGAAGGCTGCTCAGGAGAAGCTTGTGCAAAGACCGGATGATCCCAGAGATGGTGCTGCAAGACTCAGGAGAATCCAGAAGGGATCGAACCCAGGTGGAGGGTGAGGACAGAAGATCCTGGAGAGATGGTGAAGTTCCCTGGAGGGCATGATGCCCAGATCAGAGGTAGACCCAGGGAGGGTTGGAGAATCCCTGGAGGAGATGCGACCTGCTGGAAGCTCAGAAGAGGGTAGACCCAGGAGGAGAGTGTTGGAGAATCCTAGGGATGACGACTCGATGTTGTTGTTAATATTTCATTGTATTCAGTGTTATTGTATATTTACTGTAATGTGAAACTATTAGTCTGTAAAAGTGTTTTAGGCTACTGGACCCACTGGGAGACAGCGTGGGGAGGCGGCGTTTTTTGGTAGTGAGGAATGTAGAGGGCAGGTGGAAGCGCACAGCAGAGTTTTGACCTGTTGTCTCAATCAAGACACCTGGAAGTAGGTGAGCCACCAACAAGCAATAATGGGACATTTGAGGGCTTTGTTTTGGGACATTTGAGGTATTTACTTTGCATTATGACTGCCTCGACAAGTAGAGATAGATGCTGGTGTAATGTAACTGGTATAATGTATTACTGTATATGTATAAGTATAATTGTGTAATATATTACTGTATATGTGTAAGTATTGTTGCAAATGTGTTTAATACAACACTGTACCGCTTATCCCTGAAATCCCGAAACTGGCCTTTTATTTCTGTCTGAATCTGCCACTGGAAGCAGTGGGTAACCAGCAGCGCTTGGAAGGGCTGTGCAGGGGTACCACAGCCCTCTGAAAGCTCACTCCTGCCAGGAGACAAAAGGTGSTGCAGCCTGAGCGCTCCTTTCCTCCAGGAACAGGGACTTGGGAGCTGAGAAGCCACAGCATCCCTTGTGCTGCTCCAGGCACTGGGTTATGATTTGYAGGCTTTTTGATGAATAGTGCTTCCTGACTAGTTCTGGCTTGTTCAGGGGTTTTATTCTTCTGAGTGTGTTTGTTGGTATTACTATCCAAGGGCCTCAGCACACTTCAGCATAACAAAGCAGTACTTGCAGTGCTCAGGTAATGGTCACGTTTTGTGAAAAATTTCAATCACTTTGTTTTTTAAAATTTTAAAAGTTTAATAGTAATAAAATGGTTATAACAATAGTATTATAATTAGAGTAATAATAATTTGGACAATTTGGATTAGGACAATATGAGACAATAGAAACAAAGAGTTATGGACGTCAGGTACCTCTTCCTGGGCAAAAAAAGCCTGAAAAAGGACACCCTTTAACAGAGGATTAACCCTTAAAATAATAGCCTGTTGCATATTCATACACTTCGTACATGATGCATAAATTCCATTCAAACAAAGGATTCTGTCTGGTCATTATCAACTTCTTCCTCTCAATCCTAATGGTGTCTTCAGGGCTGAGTGAGGTGAGAAGTCAGTTTCTTCTGATAAGAGAGCAATAAATTCTTTTTCTCTGAAAGATTTGGGTGTCCTGTGGCTGCTATCTGGTGTGAGTCCTTTCTTTAGAAAAAAAGTATCCTACATAGCACAGTTTCTATTTTAACATTATGTTTTAACCTAAAACTATATTTAACATGCTRCTTAAGAAAATGAATRCAGCATCACTTTCTAASATAACACAYATAATATTCATTTTAATATTTGTGAAAAGCCRATCATAAAATAYGCATTCTTCACACATTTGGAAGCATGATTCTTAGCCCCACCACCTCCTCCCCATTTTGAATTGCCATTTTGTTATATCACAAGTTAAACTGGGATTTAGATGTGGATATAAGGTGTTTAGTAAGAGTTAGAACAAACAAAGATAATCTATTAAGTTTAGCACTATGCTTTCAGTCATTTAAATGGTGTTTGTGAAAAAAGTCCAAATTTGCTATRTTTGGCTGAAAACACTCTTTTTAAGGTTGGAGTCAAGGCTGATTTTTCCAAAAGCTTGGTGGTTGAAGCATTCATCTTTGATGCAGAAAATATAGATAAAATACCTGCTCTGAGAGGCTTTAAATCCATGTATCCCTACCTTGAATCAGATGCTWAGAGCATTGAATTCAATTTATACACCCAGGTCAGGTAAGAAGCTTAACCCAACTGATTGCAATATATCTAGCAACTAACAGACCCTATTTTGCCTTCTATTATCTATCTGACTTACAAACCTCATTTTGGCATAAATTATCACCACACAGAGCTGCAGTTATTTCTTGTGTCCATAACTGTGGGTTTTTCAGAAATACAGCATCTGTATTCTGGGCTCTTTGCTCTAGTCCTTGCTGTCATCTTCTCCATCAACAAACACATCCTATGAGTTGATTGGCTTTCCTTCTTCCAGTTTCTTCACCTGATATGTGTGCATGAAGTAACTGTGGCTTAATACAGCATCATGATGTCTACTCAGATTTGGTGTTACATTCCCAGCAGGATCCTCTTACCCACCTGTGTGTCTGGGTTAATGGGAGCATTTGACACCATGGTTTCTGCGGCGGGCAAGATGTGCAACAATGATACCGTCCTGTTTTACTTATTTATAAATACATTTATTTATTCAGTCTCAGGTTATTAGAGCTTGTTTTCAGCTCTATACAGCCATAATGATGTGAAGGATCTATTTGACAAGTAAAGTGAAGAAAATCCTTAAATTCTTACCTGGCTACGTTTCTTTGAGAAAAAAATATCGGAAAAGAAAGATCTTTGTGTTGGTTTTCAAAATATCTTTTCCTTTGAGGTGATTACAATAGTTCTTGAGAACTGTGCTTGTGATCTCTTCTGGAATACCAGAATTCCYAGTCCTGTCTTTCCTTTAGCCACCTGCTGGGGCGACCTTCTTTAAGTATGGCAACCTCACCATCCCTCCAAAAGCAGCCTTAATATAGAAAGCTGGAAGGAACCAGCCATGAAAGAGGAGCTCTCAGCTCTCCTCAGAGGGACTGTACGTGCCAGCCTTGGAACTAAAGGATTGGTTTCAGATCTGAGTTTTTTCTTGGTGTGACGTAGATATCAATAATATTAGGTGGAAAGAGACTAGCTTAACACTTGGGGCACCTGGGTTTTTCTCCTGACTCAAACATTTGCTTGCAGTGTGGCTTTGGACAGATTCACTGTGCCTCTGTTCCTCCTTTTAAAAACAGAAATAATTCCACTTTTCTGACTAGAAGGACATGCTACATAAAAGTTTGGTATTATTATTTTTTTGTTTGTTGTTCTGTATTTTAGCTAGGATGGCAGGGGGGTTGTGCTTTTCAGTATCATTTGTGCTGTACTGAATTTATAAATTTGTACTGTTTCCCTTTCTGTCTCACATTCTGCTCTCATGTTCCCCTGAATAGTGAGAGAGATCACTGGGATGTGGTAAGGTGTGTAAAAGAAGAAATACACCCAGGAGGARAGGGCAGAATTTTGCATGCTGCATGGATATTTTGGTATCCAGGGGAAGATGTCAAACACCTCCAGGTGTTTGGGTTCAGCTTGCAGGTCAATAATCTGAGTAGGCAACTTAAATGGGAAGTGGGGGACCAATGGGAAGCATGGGGGCCATAAGCCCCTTGGTGTCCCCARAGGACTCCTCCCTCAAATGGTTTCTCACCTCTTCATTATAAACCTATTTCCTTTGTCCAGAGGGTTTTGTTTATTCCTTTTTTTTACTGCTARTTTCTAGTGATGATATTTTGGGATCACTAAATGTGCGTTCACCATCATTAGTGGCTTTTTCCCGTGTTGTTTGTTTCATGTTCAGGGATTAGCAACCAGATTGCAAAATAATGAGCTGCCTTGTGTATTTCAGAAACATACCCCTCGCAATATGCATTTCAATGATTGTCGTCACAGTTGGCTATGTGTTAACAAACGTGGCTTATTTCACTACAATCAGTGCTGGGGAATTGCTGCTTTCAAAAGCTGTAGCAGTGGTAAGTTACAGAAGAAAAACACAAAGATATATTCCTGCTGCAGTTRTGTCTGTTGATATTATTCTTATTTTCAGGGGGGAAAAAGATTGGGTTGACACATCCAGTCAGGTTTTAGTATGGCAGCACTCATTAGCATCCCAGTGAAATTTGATTTTTGACTGAGGAGTGGGATTGCAGTTCAGGTCATCGGTAGCATTTATATTGTAACATTGGACTGTATTTATTTACCTCTTATAACAAAGTCAATAGGACTTACATTTCATAGCCCAGTACATGCTTGAAAAATTCAGAGCTAAATTGTAAACTCAGCTCCTGGGAAGCAGGAATTACAGATATTTATGGAACTATCTTAAGTGGCAGAATGCAGTAACTTTGCACAATGTGTGTCCTGAGTACTTGGGAAGGGGGTTACTGTGAGTACTGGAGCTCATTTGGGAAGGAGTTGCAAGGCAACCTGGCTAGGAAACACTGCTTTRGTTGTCCTTGCTGAATTGTGGTGATGACACTGCTTTTTATATTTCTGGTATCTGAGGCACAATGAGGAAATAAATAATTCCATTTCTTTTGCAGTAGTGAWACTGCCTGTGGCTATTTCAATTGACGCGAGTTTTGAAAAATGACCAAATTCTGTAGCTAATGGGAGATCTAGAAAGAAAACATTTTATAAACACGACAAAAATTATGCATGTTGCCTGTGGTGCCCCAAACTCCAATTAAGGCTCTTCTGCWAGCCTAAAACACTAAAGCCTGAATGGATAGATGATACCACTGGGTAGTACCAGCTGAGTGCAAGGAAGGCTGTAGAAAAAAGGTATTCGGTGTGCAGATCAAACCTTAATCCATTCAGGTCTTGATCWTCTTCTTTGGAGCCATAATGGTTTAAATTGACCATTTGTCAATTTAAAAAATTGGCCAATAGGCCCCATGAGTCTAGGCCTAATTCCACCTCCTCATCATGGCTTCAACTGGAGCCATGCCCTTCCACATGCCCTCAGGGGTAGGGGTAGGACAGCTCAGCTRTAGTAGCTGAACTCTCACAAAAGAAGCAACAAATRCACTGCACAATTTTCAGTGAGGSGTGCAGAGAAGGGGGATAACTAACRCCGTGATAATTTGTTAATAGAAGGAAATTATTTTCCCATTTTATGAAAAATCATTGTGTGTTTCTCTCTCTTTTCTAACAGACCTTTGCCGAACGACTGATGGGAAACTTCTCTTTAGCTGTGCCCGTGTTTGTTGCTCTCTCCTGCTTTGGATCTATGAATGGTGGCGTTTTTGCAGTATCCAGGTGAGCAGTGCTGATGTTCCTGGGGGTCAGGGCTTGGGAGACACACTGAAAGTATGGAAGCAAGGGGAAGGGAGAGCAGGGTTTATTCCTTTAGCGGGATATGATAAATGACTACCCTGTTTACCAGGTGTAGGGCTTTTTCTCACTTTGCGTGGGGTGCTATTTATAAAATCCTTTGAATGGTTTGGAAATTAATGTCTCTGAGGCTAGCCCTTAATCAATGGCTGCTTTTTTTCGTGTAAAGGAGGAAAACTGGAGGGAAAATATTAACTCCTTCCCAACACCAGTCAAGGGACACCTTCAGAGATGGTTTTGCTTTCTGTGTGGGGGTTTCTCCTGCCAGTGCTTTCATTTAGAACACCTCAAACGAGACTAAGAAGTTCTGCTCTGCTCTGTGACTTTCATGAGCCACTTTGCATACTCACAGTAATGAGCACATTTAAAGTCTGTCCACATTTATTTCCCACCAGGATGTTCTTCGTTGCATCCCGTGAGGGTCACCTTCCAGAAATTCTCTCCATGATTCATGTCCGCAAGCACACTCCTCTGCCAGCTGTCATTGTTTTGGTAAATCATACAAACAAATGTTCCTGCACTAGAATTCACATTACAGGCTTGCTCTAGAGGATTCAAACAGAATTTGGGCACTGCTTGAGTCTCRTTTATTAATGTGAACATGGGCTTTGGGCAGGGTGGAGGACAGGAGAAAGAGGAATGAGATTTGCAAGTTGTTCTTATTCTATCATCTCCTCCTTGCTTTCTTGCCTCTCACTGCAATCTAATTCATATCTTATTGCTCTGAATTTCTAAGGACCTGCTAGTGGTGAGCTAGTTGCCTTTCAGAGAAACAAATCCTAGTCAAACAAACAAAAAAGGGATTCAGTTAACTGAAAGTTGAACTAAACACCAGCATCTGGGAGTACCCTAAGGGCTCATTTACTACCGTATAGTAAAAAAAATGCAAGCAGTTTTGCAACTAAGACAAAGGAGGAAGAACCCTCAGCTGTCCAGTATAGTGATGATTAAAAAATGAGAGAACATGTGCCTGTGAAATTGTCTGTGGATTTTCTAAGAAAAACCACTGGTGCTTCAGTGGAAATCCTATAACAGACTTCTAAAATAAGCAGCAAAGCTAAATGTTGGTCATGTGTTAGCTTTGCAGACTAATTTTTACGGTAAAATGTTAGGACTAAATGTCAAAATGCCAACTTCAAAGCTCAGTTTTCATAGTGGCAGGAAGATTTTCACTTAACATGCAGTCTTCATAATCATGGGTATCAGCCCCACTTTCAGGATCAATGACTGCAGTGTATCTGGAAAGGCCTCTGCCATATTTAGGGACTCACAGCCAAAGCAAAAGATGCACCTATGAGTCTATGCTACTATGAGCAAATTCTTGTGGAATTTAAATTGGTTTTTGCTCTTGAAGCCTATAAGCTCACTGCTGAATTGTTGAATTTTATATGTGCACATATAACCATAGGCTTTGAAGTTTTGAAAATTAGGCAGTGTGATTATGGTGAAAAGTTTTAATGAAATTAATTTTCCATAAACATTTAGCTTGCATTTTATTTYTTTGGGTGTAGTCATACCTTGTGGGTAAATTGCATTGACTGTTTTTTGTGGAAAGAAATGCAAAAAATGTATTAATATATTATTTTTTTTTCCTGACAGACATTTTCTGCTATTGCATATGGTCCTGTTACACCAGTGCATTGATTTCCTTTGAAAAAGTCAGATTCTAGTATGAAGATGGCTTTCCTTCAAAGATTGCAAATTTTTAGCTCACTTTACTGCAAATAGWGCAGTGGCAGGATATATTCTACATCAATAGTAATTTTAGCATTTCCCTATTTTATTTCTCCTTCCAAGTTCTACATGCTGTAAGAAAAGAAAGAGTTTTTGAGGATAAACTCAGAAAAGAAGCATGTGTTTGAGGCTTGTTAAATTAAAAAAAAAAAACCCAAAACAAACCAACACCTTTGACTCAATTGGTCACTGCTGGACTCCTGCACATCCCACTCACAGGCCAGGCTTCCCCACTGCTTTGAACCCAAGTTTCCCAGGTTTTTATATCCCACATTCTCCCCACAAGTCTTGCTCTTCCTCCCAAGTCTTTGGTTCCTGCTCCATCTCCATGTCCATCCACTTTGCTGGCTTCACTGGTCTTCATTTGCTTTGGTATCCAAAGGGTCAGCAATTCCCAGCTCCTGCYCATCTGCCTGGAGTCACCAGCCTTCCATACTCTTTGTTGTGGGTCTCAGGCTTCCACGCAGTCTGCATTTCAATCTGCATTTCAATCTGCATCTCAGTCTGCAAGTTGAGCTRCCTGGACCAGAAGTATTCCTCACCAACATGAGCAATTTGATAGATGTGTGTGGTAACTCATAGAAATCATGGTACCTGATTGTAATCCTGCTTTCTTGTATCTTTYTCTTGATAGCTCTCCTTCACTTGCTTTATTGTATAGAGCTTGCATTCTAGTTATAACTGAGATTTCAAGCTTTTAGAGGTTGAGTCTGTAGGGAAGAACTCTTGCCCAATACAATTCATGGTACAATTTCCCTTGACATTTACATAGGRGTTTGCTTACTATCTATATGTAAGGAACCAAGTACTTCATAAGTCATTAGAGGTTGGAGGCCAGAGACCCACATTTGAAATATTGATCCTTCTGATTCAAATCCATGTTGTCTGCACTCCTTTGAAAAAAAGGAGAGCGAGGCTGTGACTCTGGATAAATAATACAAGTTAGTTTTCTATGTGTAAACATTTAGCCCAGTGTTTTACTGCATCTGCAGTTGATTTCACCTGTGGTCTTTTTATAAACCTCTCACTTCCAAGATCTTCCCTCCTGCTGAAGAATGAGGGATTTGGTGAATTTGACTTACTCCTTCATGCCCAAATGCAAGGACACTTTTTTTGTCCAAATACTCCCTTGAAATAGATCCATGTAGTCTTCCCTAACCATCTAACTCACAACAAAACGCTAGTTTGTACATAACCTCACAGGAGCCTTGTATCTCAGACTAGTTTTTTAATGAGGAACTGTATTTATTYTGGTGTCCCCTCTCCTTCTTGCTCTTAAATTGCTACCTGAGTGACAGCTAAATTCTTTCTTCTTCTCATAAATATTTGCATTTACAATGTGCAATAAGCCTACACTCTGCAAGTCTGGGCAAAGGCAAACTCAAGCTGGTGGCAACCCAGTGTGCCCAGCTGGCATCTCATGGTGTGGAACTGCCCCTTGCCTTGTCCTCTTTGCTCACTTCCCCTATGAAACCTAAGGGGAGACTTTTTCCTTCCACAAAACACCTAGAAACTTCTGCTTTCATTTGATTAGATGTGACTAAAATTTAACTGTTCTCATTATTTACATCAGCAATGAGCAAGTAAACCTGCAGTGGGCTTATATCCCACAAGAATGCTGCCCAGGATGCTCCAGCACTTTGGTGGTGCAGTGTGCCTGTGTATTTTTGTCTGGGTCACARGGGACAGATTTGTATTGACTATGTGTGGCCACACAGGACAGATATATATTGATCCAAAATGGTCTCAGGGGACAGCTGGACATTGATCACACACCTGATTTTATGACAAAGGCAAGCCTGAGGTCTGTGGCACTCAGGTGTGTGCATAAGGCTGTGCTGCTGGTCCCTGAGGAAAACTTTGACATCACTGCTGTAAAATAACAGAGATCGATCTACTAAACCCCTCTCATGCTCTGAATTTCTTTTGCAGCATCCTCTCACAATGATAATGTTATTCAACGGGGATCTCTACAGCCTCTTGAATTTCCTCAGCTTTGCCAGGTGGCTTTTTATTGGACTGGTAGTTGCTGGGTTGATTTATCTCAGATATAAACGTCCTGATATGCCTCGTCCTTTCAAGGTAACATCTGTTCCATACTCTTTTACATGAATCCTCCCTCCTCTCTGTCCTGCAGTCAGACAGCAAGGGAGCATTTTCTGATGTAACRAGCTAACCTCTTTCTCAGGAAAAACCGATTTAAGAGAAAACAGTTCTTTGCAGTGAAGAGTGAGAGTTTTCCTGCCAGGTCCCCAGTGCTACCCTGTGTTCCATCCTGGAAAAGCATTCTTGCCACTTTCCTATGCTTGGGGGGCAGAGACTGAAGCTGCTGGGCTGAGATGAAGACATTTGCTCAGTTTTGCCTGTSTGTTGTGCTCAGGCTGTGTGATGTGAGCTGAGTGATGCAAGCTGTGTGAAAATACCTTGAGCCCTCTGCAGCCACAGAGGGCTCAGACTACAAATATTGGGRTTACTTGTGCCAGCCTGATTTTCAGCCAGTCCTCTATTTAATGGCTCCTTTGATAAAGGCCTGGATAATTTTATGATCAAATATACAATAACATGATCAAAAAAGTCGTGTCAAGCACAAGAATTTATGAGAGAGGGCATTTATGTCATTGCATATCCAMTATCAAGTATGCCAATTTTCTGTGCAAATAAGTGGTTAGTGTGATTATTGTAATATTTGGCACTTGCAGTGGATTGGCAGACAGAGTTATTGTGAACCCTGAAAGAAAATGCTAATAGTCCAGCCCCTTGAGTASTATCTATTTTGGCCTTGGTTCTGCTGTTTTTCTTGCTTGTTTTAAGTAGCATCATACAAAGTAAGTTGTCCCATTGGGTATCCAGAAAGATAATATCCATCATCAAAAAATTGGGAAATATATCCCTGTTCAGATGCTGCCAAGACGACTATTTTGTGAAGAACTAAGAATGTGTATTGTTGCATTCTTGTAGSTATATTAGCAAATAAGGAGGTATATTAGTAAATAAGTACAACCTATTTTGCTTTGATTTAAAAAAAAAAGCTTTGACAGTACACAAAAGAGAAACAGTAATGCTTTGAGGCATGAAAGGAAGAGAACAATCTCCAAGGAATTCTCAATTTTCCATTACACCTAATGTCTCATAAGCCATTGCTGTAAGCATTTCCTTCAGAGAGTTGCTAAGAGATTTTTGATTGTATTGGTGTTTTTTGAAAATTGAGCAAAATAAATTTGATATGTTACTTTGTGTGCTTTCAACATGACCGGCAATTGCCATCAGTCATACAGTCAGAAAGTGCTTTTCAAAGCTATCAGGTGCATAACACTATCAAAATATCTTTATCACTTGAGTCAAATTGCTGTTTAATTTGCCTCTCTTCCTGCTTAGATTTTGATTTTTACCTGTAGGAAGAAATTCAGTATGTTCCTTAATAGTTTTAAAAAAGGTGATTGAGCTCCTGGTTGTGTTTTTAAAAATGTTTTCTAATGGGTAATTATCAGAACGGAAATCTTTACTGTGGTCTAGAGCTGCTTGCTTATAGTGCTGGGGGATTAGAGAAGGACTTTTTACAATGTAACTTAATTTACAGTCCTTACATTTTTAAAAGGAAGTAAAACAACTGGTGTGTTTTTAAGAGTGTAATTAATAACACGTTGTGTGTACTCACTGCATAGCACTTGGCAGGGCCTGGCTTCTGGCATCACTGCATTTTGTGTGCCTGTTCTAGTACCCTTTCTCCAGAATCTGTCCTGACTGCGGGGTCCTTATCCAATTAGTTACACTTGATGGAAAGTATTAAATGCCTTTAGTCGTTAGCTGTATACAAACAACCTTATTATTTCATGGTTCTTTGTGTGGTTATTTTTCAGGTTCCTTTGTTTATTCCAGCGTTGTTTTCCTTCACTTGCCTCTTCATGGTCGCGCTGTCACTTTCATGGTTCTTTGTGTGGTTGTTTTTCAGGTTCCTTTATTTATTCCAGCGTTGTTTTCCTTCACTTGCCTCTTCATGGTGGCGCTGTCACTTTACTCTGACCCAGTGAACACGGGGATTGGATTTGCAATAACCCTGACTGGCATTCCTGCCTACTACCTCTTCATTGTATGGGACAACAAGCCAAAGTGGTTCAGAAAGCTTCTAGGCTAAGTGCTGGGAGCAGGACTTCTCTCCTTCATGCTGACTCCAGGAGTTTCTCAGAGCCCTCCCGTGTTGTCAAATCCTTTGGATTGACCCTCTCAGCTGCTGTGAGACAGCACAAGTTGCTTTTGGCACATGCTCCAGCAGCATTGCTCTGCCAATGGCAACCAGTGTCCCTAACTAATGAGGTACATTCACAGCAAGGCTGTTCCTCAGCCAGTGATTGACTTTAAAGGACTGATGGCTCCTTCCCCACCTTCCCTTACAAACACTTAATTCCTTTAAATCACATCACCTTCCCTGACCCTGCCTCTGTGCTAATAAAGACAGTACTTGCGCTCCTTGGAGGATCTGTTTGAAATCTTGAGCAAAAACAACTGTGATATCAGGATGACTTGGTGCTCCTACTGACACCATGGACCACTGAGGAGTGTTTGGAATGGACTGGGAGAGTCGGAAGATTCAGGCAGGTGAGCATGGGGATCCTGTCTTAGCAGTGCTCCTGACAGGGTGATTGCAGCAAATACCATGGCCTCTATGCTAATTATTTCTGTGCTTCATGAAGAATGACTCTGTGTGAATTGGCTAGTAGTATTTCATGCCTGAAATACACCGAAATGCTTTCTGTACCATTTCTGAAAGGTTTTGAAAGGATTTGTGGAAGTTCGATGTGTTAGAGAAGGATTATTTGAAACATTCAAGTAGAAGTCAGTATCATTTATTACAGCTCTTCATTCTCATTTTTTGTTACTTAGAATGATAGGCTTCTAAAATAAAGGGAATTTTTTAAAACTTGAAATAGACTATTGCAAGGTATTTCAGGAATGATGGATAATTTATTAAACATAACAAAAAGATTATTTCTTTTGCTGCAAAACTAAAACTCAACCTGTGAATACTTTAACTAAAAGTAATTGATTTTATAGATGCTGAATTAAAAGTGCATATTGGTTCTGTGCTTCAATCTTAATTGATGATTAAAATGAGCTGCTCACAAGAAAAGAATAGTGCTTTTATATGTAATTACAGATTAACCAGTGTATGTATTTTCTCATATAAAATAATTTATAGAGTTATATCCTATCTGCTGTAGAATATGTGAATTTCCCTCTCAATACATGCTGGGAAGTCCATAGGCAATAGGGCAGAAGTATTACAGCAAAAGGTGTTAGTTTGGCTAGCAAAATCTTAATTTTATAGCCCAAATGTTATAAATTACTTGCATTGTCCGGAATGAGTAGAAATCTTCAAATTAAATACAAGTACAAATTAAAGCAGTTGTATGCAGAAGGACAATCTATTAAGTGGTCGGGGTTTAGTCGTTTATAATCTCTCAGTCTTGACATTTAGAGTGTAGGAATTTTCTCCCTATCAGATCCAGGAGGTTTTTTGGCATATTTCTGTCGTGTCTCAGGTTTTGGAATACAGCTACTTGAATCTTTGGCCACGGGTGAACAGTGTAACTACATACTTGGGCAAGAGAAAGATATTCTCTTTAAGGTAGACTGGATAGATGTGAAGATTTTTCTGCCAGCTGTGACAATGAAGGTGAATAATTTCTAGCTTTGAGATAACACAAAATTCTCCTCCTGGAAGAAGTCTGTGTCATATCTATGGATGGGCATGGTGTACTGGCTCAGAGAGGAATGCAGCAGAGCCAGTCAGTGAGGGAAAGCTTGTTTGCTTTGCAATTATTATCCCCAAAATAACAACAGTATGACAGAAAACTGATGCTGACAGTTTTGAGCTGGGGCAGAGTGGAGATTCACTTGGGAAACAAACAGATTTTCCTTTTCCCTAAGAAGAAGCAATAAACCTTCTGTGTGGAGTCATTAAGCTGGCATTATTTTGGAGACCCATTGTACAGCCTGAGAACATTTACAAAAGGTATTGATTGAGGATAAATTCACTTAAGGTACCTCTGTGGGATATAGAAAAGAAAATTGGGCAGCTGCAAGCTTGATATTCTAACCTGAAACAATATGTCTTGCATAGGCATGAAAGTGTAATTCCTGACACAAGGTAAAGGACAGCATAAAAAAATTGGGATTTTTCATTTAAGAGGTAGATTTTTGCCAGTAACTATAACTTTGTATGAGAAGATAAAATGATTTATTTTTTTTTTTACAAATGTGTTATCCAATCTTACTTAGACTTGACCAAAGCATTTCCTGTGGTACCAGAGGAGAAGTAGCAGCCTGCTAGTCTGGACACACTGTTGTGCTACCAATACTGTTCCCAAGCTGTTTCATGTGCCCAGATCAGCACATGTGGGGCTTGCTGAAAGTCTTTGTTCTGTACTCAGGGCATTTACATTTCCCATTCTCCTTATAAAATTGCTGCATTGAACAAAAGGTAACTTTACAGCTTGCAGGGTGTGGAGATTGTGGGATGGTATTTTCCAATGAGAATAACATTTTGTTCTCTCCTCTTCCAAAGGAATTCTGCTGTASCACTAGATGTGCTGGGACAAATAATTTTCAGCTGGAACAGGCTTCGTTTGACAACTGCATTCTTTCTTTTTGTAAAACTAATGTGAAAATGAAAAGGGTTGAGCCTAGCAAATCTTAAGCAGCAGATCAATGTGTAAAAGGATGAGAATGCTTCTACCTGTACTTCCCCAGTTGAAAACCCAACCTTAGACTCAYACTTAAAAACATCTGTTCCTTTACAATGAGTTGAATTGTGAAGAGGTAAAAAGTTGAATCCTACTTTTTTTTATAGCTGAGCCCTTGATGGAAATGAGATCTCTTTATATAGCAAAATATCTGCCAGGGTCATTTAGCAACACCAGAGGATAACACTTGTTCACTTAGGACAAAGTGTTATATTCTCAATTTGCTTCTCTTTGTTGAGTTTGTGGTGGGATCTATGGGAGATTATCYCAACATTTTGTTGTTACAGATTTCATGTCCAGTCATATATATGTGATAAAATTCCTGCTTACTTTCCTCACCTAAACTTTATGTGGTGCTTGTGTAGATACAAAATCTGGTGGTTTTTTTTATGAAGGTTGTCCCCTGGGACCCATTTGCAGTGAATTTTCTCAAAAAGGGATAATTAGGATTTAAAGTGGGCTGGGGAAGTTATCTGCACTGCCATGGCACGTTAAGCTGTCTTGTGACAAATGTGAAACTGGTCCTGTAACTCTAGGTACTGCTTCAAGCAGACAACATAGAGGTAGGTACTGACTGGAAACAGATTTTCATAGGGGAAAATGCTCCTTATACTGATTTATTCTGAGACCATTGCAACCAAAAAATGCAAAGCATGCCAGCTCCCCCARCTTTTCTGCTCTGCTGTGGCTTCATCCCAGGAGAGACAAAAACTGCTGCATGGAAATGGAGAGCTGGGCAAGGTCTGTCCAGTCAGGTGAACAAAATCACAGCCAGCTCTAGAGATGCCCAGGATTCCCCTCTGCTGCTGGGCCCTTTCCCAAGAGCTGTCATGCCACTGCTCAGTTTGATAAAATTCTCTTTTTCCCTTTGCTTGTCTCTGAAGCTGGAAGGGCTGGGATGGCAGGGGTGAAG
Source organism: Sporophila hypoxantha (assembly GCA_002167245.1). Classification (NCBI taxonomy): domain Eukaryota; kingdom Metazoa; phylum Chordata; class Aves; order Passeriformes; family Thraupidae; genus Sporophila; species Sporophila hypoxantha. Next base: position 2,006,181 of record NDFG01000135.1, read on the forward strand.
CCCTGCTGTTTTCCTGCTGCTGGCTTTCCTCCTGKCTTTCCTCCCTGCTGCACTCAGCCCAGCTCTGATGTCCCACTATGGGCAGGGAAGGCAGATGGGAGCAAAATGCAATTCCTGGAGGCTCCTGGCCTCTCTGCCCCTATCAGTTTATAGTCTGAGGGCAGCCTGGCTTTGCACTCAACTGGTGACATCCAGGGAAAAGAGGAAAAGATGGTGGAATCTGCCTTAGACAGAAGATCAGAGAAATGGTTTCAGCTCATATCTTCTGTGAGCTGCACTAWTTTACCCTCCTGGCATTGTGTCAATGTCAACATTCATGCCAGACTTTCAAGGAAAATGAGAACTTTCTTTTGCAACARTTTCTGCTTATTTAAAATAGGATATTAAGAAAGAGTGATAAGTGAAAGAAATTGGAGGAAAGTGTTCTTTTACTATTCTCTGTGTGCTGTATGTGAATTAACTGYGCCATTTATGCATCAGTACCCTAGAAAGAAAACCAGCAAAAGCACCAGAAGGAAATWAATGTTCAGAGTCAAAAAAAGAAAACATGAAGTTACTTAGATGGGTGACATTTTTTTTTTTGCTTAGGCAGGTCTTGGCACAGATAAATTAAATTATTTGAGTTCTTCCAGACTTTTATTTCAACATAAAATCTTGATAAAGCTAAGCAGTTATGCAGAGTATAATTTTTTAAGATAGCCTTTAAAAGCATGCAGACTTTTATTTAATATAGTAATACATGCATACCCTTCTATTATTATTGTATATGCATAGCCTTGGATCAGAGGCATGGAGAACAGTTAGTTAATAAGAAAATGTCGAGTTTAAATGATAAATGTATATGACCTGTGTGAAGTCTATGTGCAAGTAGCCTGCATGGAAGCTAAGATTATTTTCCTGACTGCTTCTCCTTCTTCATCTCTCCTGCAAACTCTTACCATGTGTATGCTTTATCTTTGCAGGCAGAGTAACCACAACATTGCAAATCCTCTTGGAAGTCATCCCAGCAGAGGAAAATCAGAAGTCGTGATCATCATGCACAGCTTTTGGCTTGGTGTTTCATTTCTACCTGAAATAAAAAAGAGTAGGGAGATTCATCCCCCTTCCTAACATGCTGCAAACTGGAGGAACAAGTCACAGTTGCAATGGAACAAGTCCCTTATCAGAATTGTCTTTTGTGATGCTGTTGCAAGATTTTTTTAACACGGTTGGTCTAGCAAGTACTTGTGCTACGAGGGAACTCTTTACTGTTTTTTTGCTACAGTGTCTTATTTTAACAGACTGTGAGTTCATCATACTGGGATTTTGTTTGCCTTGTCACTGAAGATAGGTTTRAGTGATGTGTAACAGCTGGGTGTACTGTGAAGATGGATCTTGCTTTCTATCCCTGGAGATCTCAACTCTCACCAGAGCAAGGGTGAGGTAAAGCTGCTGAGTTTCACATCCTRCATTCTTCCCATCCCTCTGACTGGCAGCCTGATTTGACTTCTTTTGACTTGCTGGAAGCCCCAGTGCACAGATGCAGAAGCACCACTCCTCAGACCTTTGTGATGGAGAACTCAAGGCTTCTTCATTCCAGAGTTCTTACACCACAGCCAACAGAAACATCTTCTGAGACTCARTATTTCTGCCAGTGGGGCAGAAAGGTTTTAGCACGGGAATTTTAGCAGTAATTTTATGCACACTAACTTTTTTACCAGGCTGGAATTGATCACTGGTTTTACCAGTGTTTGTGTGCCTACACACACAAAATCCAGCAAGTTGAGTACTGACCTTCAAATGAGTCAAAATATTTGAAGATCACCTCCACTGCTGTATGAATATTTCCTATCTAGGAGCATATGGTCCTGCAGCTATCAGTCAGGCAAACCTGATTTTAAGGTTTTCTATCAGTGTTGGTGGGCAGAAATAGATGTCACTTGGTGGGAAATGGTAAAGCCACGGCAATAAATGCAATACCTTTTTATGAATAAGGCAAAAGGCAGGCTACAGCAGATTTGCTGATTTGWGTAGGATGTGTGCCTGATCTGTGGGCTTTTCACTCAAGCACACTCCAGTTAACAGAGCTTTGGAATGCTGAGGAACATGTGCTTTTCCTGTCTTCTCATGGGTTTTATCTCAGCAGAAACAGAGAAAGGCCTTCAAAACAGATGAAATGAAATTAATCTCCAGAACTATTTTTGAGCTGAACTTGGCTCAAATGTGAGCTGAAATTTTGCCCTTTTTAAAAGATAATTGTATAGCTGAAGAAGTTTTTTAATACTTAGAAATTGAATTTTATATTCTTAATGACTACCCAACCTTAAGGTTAAGGTTTATTATCCCTCTGTTAAGAATATAACACCTAACTATTGAATGCACTACTATTTGAGCTGTCTGCTTTTAGTAAGTCACGTTTCATGAAAATTCTTATGGAACTAAGCAACACTGAACTTCCTAAGCTGGGAGAAAAGCACAACTAGTAGCCAGACCACTACAGTAAAGGGAGACTGTGTATTGTATATGTGTTGTATATATCCAGAATATCTACTGCTTTAAAGGTGTACAGTCATGTGTCTTAAATGTATACATGTTTTTTGATTTTGTATCTCTGTGGTGGAATTTCACAAAAGTAGGGAAATGCAAGTAACTGCTTATGGAGAAGAGCAGTAATTTAAGACACAGAAAGCATTTTGCAAATAGTGTTTTTCTTTAAATGTTTTCTGTTTACAGTAATTTAGTGTTATTTGAATTTTTTTTTTTTTTTTAGGCAAACATTTTGAGAGAGTTTTTTGTGCTGACAGTGGGGGTGTTTATTTAGTACTCACCTTTGGGTCACAATTCTGCCTTTGAGGCCATCCCTTGCCATCCCTGTTCATTGGGGTTTGGCCTCTGTGGTCATGGAGCATCTTTAAAGTACACAAACTCTGCTTCTCTCTGACAGAAATAAACTGTCTGGCACCCTGCAGGAGTGCACCTAACCCATTCCTCCCCTAATGAATGCAAAGTGCATGGGATCCAGGGCAAACCACTTCCAGAGCCACAGTGGATGTGACTTTTTCACTGCTTTTGTTCCCATGTATTCACTTCTGTTGTGCCACATTACTTGAAAATTGGATTGTTGGCAGTGTTAACTTGTAGAAATAAATGGGCTCCATAAATATAACTGAATGTTGCTTTATTTTCCCATTGTGGTCTTTAAGGTTTAGAAATGTTTCTGAAGCCTGATTCAGTGAACATATCTTTACTAGCTTTAGTTCATGTAAAGGGTTAATTTATCCCAAGGGAAATCCTAGGACTTGTTGATTGTGAAGTTGTATATGTTAGAAAGGAAAAAAAAAATTACATGGAAAATAAAAATCTGGGGTTTTTGAAGGTGCATAGGGATTTTAATTTCAGGTTTAGTTTCTTTAGCACATGCAAAAGCAATACAAAATAATGTAATTGGGTTTCCACTGTATGATGAAAATCATTGTTAAGTATTTTTGTTACACTTGAAAGTGAGGCATATCTTCAGAAATTGAGGAAAAACGTGTTTTCTTAGAGCATCAAGTTCTCTTATAAGATTGTTAAGTATTTATTTTCAGAGTCATAGAGGAAATTCTTCTAGAATAAAGTATAAACTTTATATATACTTTTTCTTATTAGGCCCTGGGGTGGTCAGCCAATGAGACCATTTATGTGGAGATATTCAGTAGTTCTTATTTTTCTTGCCTTTTGCACTTGTATATCAACTGGATGTGCCAAAAASATATCTTCCTTTTTGTTGCTGATTTTTTTCTTCTTTGGATTTGTCACTTTTCTGGGGTATAGGTAAAAATTTCACTGATGGCAAGAGAAATGTGTATCTTATGTGAGTAGCAAATACTGGTCAGGTTTAGTATAGAATAGAGAAACTGTTCAGCACCTGAAGCTCTGAAAGGGCTGACATGCCTTTGCATCTCCTAATCTGGAGCATCACGATTCCCCCATAAGAATTATTTATTTTCAATTCAAATTGAAACAGAGGCTTCTTTTGACCACACTACATCTTCTGTATTTTTCAATCTGAATGGAAAAAAACCCAAAAAACTTTGCTGGCCAAAGGTTCACGTGCCTTTCACTATATGTATATAAATATAACTCTTTGTCTGAATGTGTATGCTCCTGCTTTTTTGATTTTCACAGGAAAATCAGGCTTCAATTTAAGAATCTTTTTCAAATATTTTTCTACAGAAGAAAGTAGCAGTTACCTATTTCYACAGGGTGCATAATTGTGTTGATGTAACAAGATAAAGAGGATTTCCCATTATGTTCAGTGCCACCAGAATTTCTGACTTAAAACTTAGCCATATATCAKGATCCAAACACATTGTAATTAGCATAAGTCTTTGAGAAATGGGTGTTGATCTTTCTTAGGAGGAATTAGATATTTCATTTTTTTTTCATTGTACCTATCAAATATTGTGTTTAATGACCAGCAGACCACAGATAGCTTGGAGAGCAGAGCATGGAGCAGGTAATGAATATACTGAAATACAATACAAAGATTGTATTCATGTCTGCCAAGTGTGCAAAGTATGAAGTCTGGCATTTGAACCCAGGCAGGAGTGGTCAGGGGGCAGTGCAGGACAATGTGTGATGACCCCTAATGATTGTTGGGCAGCTGCTGGAGACTCTTCTGCTAGACAAGCATCCTAAAAATGAATACTTGTGCCCATGCCAGTTTGTGCCAAGGAAATCTTGGGGGACATGTCAACAATGGACACCATTTCTGTTTACATTCGCTCTCCTATTTCTTTTTTTATTCAAAGAAACGTTTGAAATAATTTTTCCTTGAAGTGCAAAGAACCAAGTGGATAAAACACCTCTTCCAACRAAGGATTAACTTTATCAGGAGAGTTTGGATCCTCTTCATATTCCCCATAACAGGAATGTCTACGGTGTTGTGATGATTACCAAAGCTTTGATATTTTCTAAATACGCTATTGGGGATGATCCAACACGGTTCTAAAAAYGCTGTGGCAACAGTCAGTTTTATGCTCCTCTAGCTCATTCTCTGCTCCCAACCCAGGCTACAAAACGTTCCCACTGCTGAGCTTTTCTGCAGGCCTTTTTCAGATGCAGGAATTCACCTCCATCTCCTTTGAAAGGGAAATGCCATCCCTTCCATAGACCTGGATGTGAGCAGGGGACCTTAGCTCTGGACAGGCCCTTTGCTGAGCCCAGAGCTTGCTCTGTGCAAGGGAAATTGGAACCCTGGGTTTTAAAAAGAAGCTGGCTTTTGCAACCACCTCTATCCTTTGTACTTAAAATGTTTTGTAAAACTGTTAGATAGGAATTTTAGTGCTGTTTGTTTAAATGTGGTTTTGTGTGTGTGCGTGTGTGAATGTGATTTTTATTTCCCCCCCTCCCTGTTAGTTATGGGAAGTTAAATGTTATGGGATCTTCTAATTTTACCCTGCACCTTTGGCTCTGCCTGAAGAAAGCTGTTTGATGCAGCTTCAGCTGCCAATACCTCTTTGCCACTCAGTCATTACAGTGTAATTGGATCTAAAGCACATCTGTAATTTGCTGCTAGCAATGCTGGCTCGTCTTAATTGTGACTTCTAGCTGATTTCTAACGATGCCCATCAATAAATATGCATAGCAAGGCAGTCAGATTGGTGCAGGTGAATAACTCTTCTCGGGAACTTGAGCTTTCATGCTCTCAAGCTGTTTAAAAGCATCRAGGCAGGATCTCTGGCTTAAACTGCATGCAGGCTTTCAGAAGGGCTGATGACACAGCCCAGCACACCACGAGTGCAAAGCCTGAGATGTTTTAGATTCTGTATAAGTGCTCATTCTTCCACATTTGGCTAAATTTCTGGCAGAAAATGAGGAAAATCTGAGAGGTATAAACGTGACCTCCCAGGCAGATGATTTCCCCAGTGCTTTCTTCTGCACTCACCCTGACTGAAGGCCACAAATACATTTTCACTGAGAGCATTTCTGTTCAGTGTCTCTTCTGCAAGCCAGCTCTTTGAAACATCTGTATTTAATTTTAAGCTGGGTGCCATTCTTGCCCCATTTGCTTGTGATTTTTTTAAACCTCCTATTTTTCCTCACCTGAAGGCTGTCGTGTCATAGAAAACTGGTTTTTCAGGCTGTAACAGTGCTTTTGAAAAGWAACACAGTCATAAATTAGGGTCACAAAAAGCTCTAAAGGGGTTCCAAGCTGCTCCATCCTAACAGGCTCATATAGTTTTGTTTGCAGAGGACCTTAAAGTTTATCACAGCAAATACTCAGCTCCTCTCAGGTATCAAGGGTGTGGTGTTTTAATAGAATCCTTGCACTTGCACTCCAACACCTGATTAGAGGTCCTGACTTGGCCAACTTGGTGTCAGAAAATTTTGGCACGTGGTAAAACCCGCTCAAGGTTATGAAAACTCTGTGGGGACAGTGAGAGATTTGGAAAAGCTGAAAGACTACATGTACAGCAGTGAATTTTATGATTAGCCTTCTATGTATACTTAATTACTTGCATATTTTCAATTACCAATAGCTTCATTTAAAAATATCTGTTCTACTGTTCTAGAGGGACGTTTCAGGTTTCCTGAGTTTGGATTTTAAAAATTTTTTATTTCTTTTTTTTTGTTTTGTTTTCTTTTTTTCCCTTTTTTTTTCTTTTTTCTTTTTATTTCTTTTTTTTGTTTTGTTTTCTTTTTCCCCCTTTTTTTCTTTTTTCTTTTTATTTCTTTTTTTTTGTTTTGTTTTCTTTTTTCCCTTTTTTTTTTCTTTTTTATTTTTCTTCTATGTTTTTTTTTTCCTTTTCTTTTTCTTATTTCTTTCCTTTGTTTTTAAGCATTATRTTCAGGACAGCTCCCTCAGGTGTTCTGCTTGAAAGCTGGGGCAGACAAAGAAGCTTTTAAGGGAATTCTCACTGCATTTTCTCTACATGTACTGCACAGTGCAATTCAATATTCATAAATTACTTTTGCCTGCCGTTAGTATTCCCCACCTCTGTTTGCTAGTTCATGTACCAGATATATTTAAAAATGAATCATTAAACATCAGGGAATTTGATGCTTGTTCCACACGCAACAGCTCACTATTGAACAAAACTCCAGTGCTTTGTACCAATGCTGAGCCCTACCTTTGATTTTGTAATAAATATAGGAGTCAGAGGCAGAGTAAATCAGATCCTGTAGTGTCAGGCTGGCAGAGGTGATTGATCCTGCCTTCCTGACAGCACTGCATTTGACTGCAGGCCTCATGCAGCCCTGCTTTGGATCATACAGAAGCATGTGGATGATGAAAAGCAGGCTGGCTTAGGAGACAGCATCCAGTGCTGCACCACTGTCACATTTATTTAGTGGCATGTGTCTGCTAAAATGCTGCAGGTTGTAGCTCATGGCAATAACTCTCTCTTGTGTTGAATCCTTCCTCCCCATTTTTACTTCTTTACCCATATTTTAAACAAAGATTGTTGAAAAACCTTTCTAAAATGGAACCATGAAGCCTTTAGCTAAAGCAGACCCATGTGGGTAATGAAATAGCTCATCTCTGTGACGGTGGTCACAAAGTTTTCGGGGTGAAGGAAGAGACGAGATGGGCTCCATGATCAGAAGGCTTGATTTATTATGTTATGATATATATATATATATATATATATATATATATATATACTACATTATAACTATACTAAAAGAAAAAGAAAAGGAGAGTTTCCAGAAGCTGCTAACTACCTAAGAATAGAATAGAAAGAATGATAACACGGCAGCTCTCTCCGGCTCTGTCTGAGAGAGTTCCCAGCCCTGGATTGGCCATCACCTCCAAACACTCAGTCTGGGCCAATCCAGAACTGACCTGCTGCATTCCACAGAAGCAGATAACCTATTGTTTACATCTTGTTGCTGAACTTCTCAGCTCCAGCAGGAAAAATCTTGAGAGAGGATTTTTCATGAAGAAATGTCTGTGACATATCTCTGCACTCACTAGCAGTGCAGCTTCTAGAAATGAAATCATTATGTGTTAGTCAAAAGTTTAGGTGGTCACCCAAACACTCAYGTTCTTCCTACCTCAGAAAAAACTGCTYACYCAAGTATCAGAAACTCTCTGGTCAYACAAATTTGAGTTTGGTTGCTGTTTGGCTCTTGGCAATGGATGTCTGCACCAAGGCTCTGGTCTTGAACACTGAATTTGGACCTGAAASCCAAACATTTATCTGGGCAGAGGAGCAAGGAGCAGCAGCCTGTGCCTGCCTCCCTGTCCTGCCTTGCTTTGTGCATCTGTCAKAAGAATAGAACTCATCTGGAAGCTGCTCTCATGGAGAAATTGCAGCTCATYCGTGTTATGAATATGCCTGCATACAAACTACAGAGTGATGCAGCACATTGTGTTGGGTTTTCTCCCAATTTTTCACTCWTTTCTCACAATTTTTCAAGATGCTACTTGAGATGCATTTATGTTTGGCTTGTATGGCTTTCATTTGGCTTTCTCTCTTATAGTACACAATTTTCTGTATTTTCTTATACATGCATGTGTGTATTTTTTAGGGCTAGTGATGCAGAGCTGCACTCCTGTGTTGCAAGTTTAGGACAATCAATGAAGCATTATTCAATGCATGCCAACTTCTTTTTTAATACTGTTTCTAAAGTAAATTGCAGCAAGTACACAGCTATCTACCATGGAATAATAAATTGATATAGAATGTGTGGGGAATATGCAATAAGCCAGAATCATTAAAAAGCTCAGTGCACCACAAAGCAGCCCTAAAGCTGAGCCTGGAATTGCACACAGCAAATGCTGTGCACCAGTAAATCTGGCCCGGGTAATTTTACTGCAAATGACACAGAAGCCAGAAAAACATTTAGATAATTGAAATTAACACATTTAACAAGGATCTCTAAAGCAGTGAATGATAATCAAGAGGTTCTTTCAAGCTCYTTGTAGCAAACCTACAGTACTTCACACTCTGTTTTTCTCCAATATCAATGGGACAAAAGAACACGGACCCCTCTTTTCCTTAAGAATGGAACTTCCTCCTGSTAAGGTGTCATACCAGTCCCTATTTTGCCAAACACTGCAACTGTGCATTCATGGGATGAAGGCTTGTTATTTTGATCTTGGAACAAAGTTAGATGAAAAAGGAAAAGATAATAAAAAGAAGCTGTTGGAAAAACATGAAACAGATTTTTTTTTTTGATGGATGCAAATCTGCACCTGTGTTTACTCATATCAAAGTGACTGTGCATACCGGATCATGTGAACATAGCCCTTGGGTAGGTAGAAAGGCTGCTGCAAACTTTGAAGTCCTTCAGAGGGTGTAACCACTACTGGAAGACTGGATATTCTTCACTGACACTTTCAAAATTAAAAAGTTTTTTATTTTGTATTTCATCCAACCCGTATTTTTCAATGTTGCTCTTAAAATACAACAATTTCCTTTCTTTCTAACTTCACCGATGAAAGAGAAGATTCAATCTCTCAGGCAATAAATCATCCTTTTAATGTTAGATCAAGTATTTAAATCACTGTTTGACCACATTATTGGCCACTGTGTCTCATTGAGCTGCCTCCCAAAGCCACCAGGGAGGGAGCCTGCTATCTTACAGCACTCCAAACAGGCAACAAGCCTCTAAAATGAACCTGGGAAAAGTGGGGACACTGCCTTGCATCATGTTGTGCACAGGGGKGAAACGTTTCCCTGTGGATTAGAACTAAAATCCCACCAGAACCCTTTTTAAAACTGAGATAGTTTTGCTTATCTGAGTTCTGTGCAGAAATCTGGCCATCACTTTCTAGTCTATCTGTGCTCTTTCATGAATACCAAATTAATTAAAAAAAAAAATCAGAGTCAGTAAAACAATTTCTGTAGAGGAAGCAGCAGTATTGGGAGAGAGATGGAAATATGGGTTTGCAATAAATTCCCCTTTTTTGTCAGATGATGGGATGCTTCAGAAGTACTGCTGCAAATATTTAAGAAACAAAACCCCAAAATTTCCCCGCAGTTATATAAAACATTTTGTTCTCAAATAAAAGCAGACAAATATGTGTGCATGAGAGAAGAAATAAAGCATTACAGTGGGAGAACATGCAAGAGCAATGTTCTGTGTACTAATCCTGAAACTCTGGGGAGGAGGGAGTGCTTCAGGAGGGGAGTTGTGCTGCCAAAATTTTGGGACTCTGCTATTCCTGTCTSTTCTCCCAGGCACTTCCAGCATCAGTCTTTCAGGTGCTGCCACTGTGAAGAACTTTGGCTGGAGTGGTTTTTCCTGTCTGGGTGGTGGAAAAGGTGCAATGTACCTGGGAAAGTCATCAACCCCCATGGAGAGGGGGCCCCATACCCAGTGGGACTGTGGAATATAGTGAGAACAAAGTCTGGGAAAAAATGGGTGGCTTTTGAGAATCTACCCAGCAGCCCATGTTTGTGACAAATGTAAGTTACTGGAAGCTCTAAAACCAGGAAGTCTTTTATACTGAGCTCCCAATAGACTGTACAAAAGGAATTGAGCTCCAAAGTGAACACAGAGGTGCTGTCAGTATTGTGCTGCTGTCTCCATGGGGGATGAGTAATTCAGCTCCCTGGAGAGCTAAACACATCTCAGGGAATACAAAATAAAAAAAGAAGACTCAGCTCATGAGGGCAGTTGGGATTATTTTAGGAGGCTGGAGAAAAGGAGAAGGGTAACAGTAGGGAGACAAGGCTGAATTGAGAGCATCAGGACAGGGTGCCAACAGTCATCACCTCCAGGAGAGAATGGGCAGAGTTTTCTCCCTGTGAATTTCAAGTCCTGGTGTCTTGAAGAGGAAACTACAGACTTAAATTCCCCTTAAAGAGGGATGCCAGAGATACAGACCCATGTGTTTTTCCAGAAGAAACCAGTGGCTGCTGTATGAAACCCGGGGGCAGGTAAGGACTGCCTGGGACAAGAGCAGGACTGAGCTGAAAAGAGGCCCAAGCTGTTGTGGCATTTGTTTGGATGAACAGAGAATGAATGTTCAYATAAACATTTAAAAATATCTGATTTGCCTTCCATGTTTTTCCCCATTTTACATTCAGGCAACAAATGCTTTGGAGTGTGGGTGACCTTGTACTAATTAACAAACTGTGGTTTCTTGACAGGCAACTCATGTTCAACAGTATTTGAGAAATATTGTTTTGAAATCTTTAGTCWACAACTGAGGAATTATATCCATAAAAAAATTGTGATTGATTGCTTGAGACAGGCACATAATATTGTCTCTTTTCTCCTAAGGCACCTATTGATGTTGTGGATGTGCCATACCTGGAAACGTTCAAGGCCAGGTTTGATGGGGCTYTGAGCAACCTGATCTGATGAAAGGTGACCCTGCTGATGGCAARGGGGTTGAAATAAGGTGATCCTTGAGGTCTTTGGCAACCCAAACTATTTTATGATTCAATTCCAAACACTTATGTTCAAAGGGTGACAGGAAGAGCATGCAYAAAGAGCTTCAGTTACAATTACACTTTTGAAGTAATAAAATAATAAATTAAAAGACAGCAACAGATTTTGGGTTTCTTTTGGAAATACATCTAATTTGATGTATTTTAAACTGAATAACTGTCTTCAAATTTAAGAGGAACTTAAAGAGCCATAATTTAGAAGTTGTAGACTCTTTTTGGAAAGGTAATAATTTTTTTCCTCTTAACTGTGTTCATATTGCTCATGGGGTTCCAAAAGCACTTTGAAATTTTTGCTTGCAGTTCAAGTCCATTCCTAAAAGATTTTGTTGATTAAAAAAAAAAAAAGCACTTTGCTTTTATTTTTTACAAAGTTCATATTATTGCATTCTTGGCAATGYTAGGAGCAGACCAGGAGCTATCATTCCAGAAGCAGCTATCTGAAGTCTAGGCAGATTTGTGGATTTTACATTAACAGCCTGTTTTGCAGAAATCCTTTAGTCTTCATTACCAAAATACAGGTTGGMTGACTATCATGATACTGCTGCTTTTATATTTATGTTTCTGTTCTTAGAAAAATTGATTATGACTCCAGTTGGTTTTCCTATCTATTATAGGACATTTTCAATATGCTTTTTTTTTTTAAGACAACAATTTATGTTCAGAAGTTTTAGTCCAGAAAATCTTATCTTTCATAATTTCTTTCTGATTTTCATTAAGTTTATTTCTAACAAYTGGCAATCCTCAGAGTCCTGCATTTCACTCTGCAGGTTTTTTTGTTTTTCTGCCAAAACCTTCAGCCTCATTCAGCTGTCCTTGGTACTCAGTGTTTGCTCTTGCAAACAACTACAGGATTTCCTTACAAGCAGACTATTGATAGGACAAAGGGGAATGGATTACAGCTGAAAGAGGGCAGGTTTATAAAAGGTATTAGTTAGAAATTCTTCCCTGTGAGGGTGGTGAGGCCCTGGCACAGGCTGCCCAGAGAAGCTGGGGATGCCCCATTGTGAAGGATTGAGGCAAGGACCCAGACCAGCAGGGAATCTGAATCATTTATTCAAAGAAATRAGCTGGTTTTATGCRCTTKTTCAAGGCACAGTATTTCCTTACATGGTAATTCTCACTATGTGATCTACCCCATGTTGCCACATCAGCAACCCACTTTCCAAACCCCATTTCTGAAAGTGTTCAAGGCCAGGTTGGATAGGGYTCTGGGCACCCTTCTAGGGGGATGCATCCTTGCCTGTGGAAGAGGGGTTGAAAATAGGTGATCTTTGAGGTCCCTTCCAACCCAAACCAGTCTATGAATCTCTGAGTACCTCAGCAGAATACTTTTATAAATGTAAGTACGTAGGARTTGCATTTTCTTGATGATCTATGGCTGGTTCTGCAACTAAAAAGCAGAAGCAACTCTGTTAAATATCACTTTACAAAAAACATTAGGAAAGACTCGTTATTGTGCTGTGTTACAATTTTATCTCAAGTTTTTCTGYTTCTTGYTCTGTYGCTATAGGACATGAAACAACACGAGTGCACACAMYRCTGCTCTCAAGGTGAAGAAAAATGGAAGTTTATTTTCTGACTCYAACATTTATAGTTTTCCAAAAGTGACAGYGGATTKGAGGGTGACAGTGMCACCTCTCCAATGACACTGGACAATCCAACAGTCTATCAACTTTCTCTTCTTCTATAAAAGAATGCAAAACAATGAGTTATTTACAGAAAGCGTGTGAGAAAGTTYRYTACARGAATGTMAACATCAGAAGGCTTAGAAAATCTTAARAAATCGGAGCAACATTGTTCTGAATCTTATAGATTGGAATATGAACATTCAGCTCTCTTCACTGTGGTGCCAAAAGTACTTTGGTAACTGTAATCCCAGAACACACTAAATTACTTACTGAATGTCTCTGTATCAAAATAATAGGCATCACTTCAAAGATTATGCACCAGCTTCAGTCTGAGTTACAACAAACTCTTTAGCCTTTGTGTAATGGTACACAAAGTACCTCCCCACATTACCAAATTTTTACATAGTCAAAACATGGATTTTTTTTCATCTATAAACCTTATAGTTTTCTTTTTAGTCTATAAAAAGTTATAGTTATAATAACTTTATAGTCTTATTTTTTYCTCCTCATGTCCTATAGGACAAGATTTATCTTGGCAATTCCTTCTGTTTTCTTTGTATTTTAGGAGCCACACAAAGAAAGGCAAAGGTCTGCAAGGACTGTCTCCTTTTGGATACATTTATTTACACATATATATGTAAATGGCCAGGAGAATACTTTTCTTTGCTCCTTTTTTTTCTTCCCTCCCTTAAGTAGATCAAGCTGCAGCAAAAAAGTTATATTCCATCTCCATGAACAGCCTTCCAGAAAAAAAATAAGAGTAAATTAAGAGCTAACTTCAGAGCTGTGGATGCTGGATCTTTGAAGGTGTATTCATTTCASTTGCCTCTAACCACCTGAAAACTCAGTTCTTAGTGCAAGACTGAAGGTCTCTGTAGTCACTGGAGACAAACTGGTCCTGCCAGGAGGCAATGTGAGCTATTCTGGTGTATGAAGGATGAATTTTTCTGTCTGCCTYCTGCCTGTAGTGGAGTTGTACTTCCTTGTCTCTCCAGCACTGTTGGACTTGGCTGCTTTTCACAGCCTTTGACACATCTCAGCTCACAGCATTTTGAGAATGGTGAGTTTTCTCTTCACCCCCTCTGGAGCACTCTGGTTTTTCCCCACTGACCACGAAGAACACTCTTAGACTATGGAAGAGCCTAAGTCACACATCAGATGCCAAGGCAACTGAGAATTTAGAAGAAATAAATCCTACTCTTTGAAGCAGTACTGATAAACCCAACCCAAGACTATCCATCCAATTAGCAGTGCAATGCCTGAGTAAGAAGCCAGGATAATGTGCAGAGGGAAGAAAACATCTGGGGAGAATGCAGAACAAAGGGTGCTTCAGTCCCTCTCCAAAAAGTATGTTGGTGTCTGTCACWGGGGCAGATGGAGTGACCTACCTTTTGCTGGTTTTATAGCATGGAAATTAAGGGAAAAAGAGGTTTTAAAATTTTTCCTTTTTTCTTTTCTTTCTCTTCTTCTTTTTCTTCTTCTTCTTCTTCTTCTTTTTCTTTTTCTTTTTCTTTCTCTTTCTCTTTCTCTTTCTCTTTCTCTTTCTCTTTCTCTTTCTCTTTCTCTTTCTCTTTCTCTTTCTCTTTCTCTTCTCTTTCTCTTTCTCTTTCTCTTTCTCTTTCTCTTTCTCTTTCTCTTTTCTCTTTCTCTTTCTTCTTTCTTTCTCTTTTTCTTTTTCTTTTTCTTTTCTTTTTCTTTTTCTTTTTCTTTCTTTTTCTTTTTTTCTTTTTCTTTTCTTTTTTTTTTCTTTTTCTTTTTCTTTTCTTTTTTTTCTTTTCTTTTTCTTTTTTCTTTTTTTCCTTTCTTCTTCTTTTTTTTTCTTTTCTTTTTCTTTTCTTTTTCTTTTCTTTTTCTTTTTCTTTTTCTTTTTCTTTTTCTTTTTCTTTTCTTTCTTTTTTTCTTCTTCTTTTTCTTTTTCTTTTTCTCTTTCTTTTCTTTTCTTTTTCTTTCTTTTTCTTTTTCTTTTCTTTTTCTTTTTCTTTTCTTTTTTCTTTTCTTTCTTTCTTTTTCTTTTTTTTTTTCTTCTTTCTTTTTCTTTTTCCTTTTTCTTTCTTTTTCTTTTCTTTTTCTTTTCTTTTTCTTTTTCTTTTTCTTTTTCTTTTTCTTTTTCTTTTTTCTTTCTTTTCTTTCTTTTTCTTTTCTTTTTCTTTTCTTTTTCTTTTTCTTTTTCTTTTTTCTTCCTTTTTTCTTCCTTTTTCTTTTCTTTTTTTTCTTTTTTTTTTTCCAAGTAAACTCAAACAACAAATTTTGGAGGAGAAGGTGCCAAAAAACAAATTTACAAAAAAATGGTGGGGGGTCCAGTGCCAGTGATGGGGGCCTTCAGTTCAGACCCTCCTGCCCCTGCAGGGCTGCTGGGGTCTCTCCATCCCTTCCCCTGAGGCTGCTTCGCTTCATCCAAACCCTGATGTGATACATGCAGGCAGAGGGAGCAAAAAGAGGTCCAAGAGGAATGCTTCAACAGTCATGGCTAGAAAGGGATTTCTGCTCCCATTCTCCTTCTCTCTGGTCCCATTCAGTTCAAAATGCTGCAGACAATGAACTGATGGTTTTATTTCCTGAAACAARTAAGCGCTTCAGAGAGCATCTAGTGYTCTGATCAAAAAAAGGGCAGCATTMAGAACTTGCTAGCAGTAAGAGGRAAATCTACTATTTCTTAGAAAAAGAATGCTTTGCAGCCCTAACCTGCTACTCAAAATTCCCATTAATCCCTAGCAATATGATCAATCTGTGCTGAAAAATTAGTCTTAAAAGTATGAATTGGAAGTGATCTTATTAGTGTTTTACTACATCGGGTCTGATAAACTCCCCATCTATTTCAGTTAAGCCTGTTTTGATCCACTTAGACCGTCATTTTGACTTTCATCATTTTTTGGGGGGCAGTTTCATTTGTCTCAGACTGAAGTTATGAAAAAAGTGGAACTCAGCAGTCGGGGGATGCGTGCACCCTCCCACATGTACCTCTCTGTACTATCTGTGTAGCTGAGGTGCCTGTGTGATGCTTTGGAATCGAACCCTCTTGGTTCCTCAGCTCCTGATGGTGTATTTGGGTCACACTTCGGTGTCTGAACTGCAGTATACTTATGGGAAGA
The DNA here is from genome assembly GCA_002167245.1 of Sporophila hypoxantha. Lineage (NCBI taxonomy): Eukaryota > Metazoa > Chordata > Aves > Passeriformes > Thraupidae > Sporophila > Sporophila hypoxantha. Next base: position 2,022,267 of record NDFG01000135.1, read on the forward strand.
ACAATTCCATGGGCAACAGAGACTTTTCTCAGTTCAGCTGCAGTCAAAGTTCCATCTGCAAGTCAGAAAGTGCTGTACAAGGGAAAGGCTCTGTATCCAAAAGAAGACCAAGRGTGCTGAAGAAGGAGACAGGTGTGAGGTCCAGACCCTGGATAAATATCAACTGCAACAACTCACTGTTATGGAGGAGGTTTCTCCTCCATAGCCAGAGGGATGTAGCATCTCTGCTGTAAGGATAAACCAAATAAGATGGTTCAGCACAAGAGAAAGCTCTTGAGAAACCTGATTGTGGCATTTCAGTATTTACAAGGAGCTTGTAAGAAAGATGGGACAGACTTTGAAGACTTTCTCYAGAATGAGGAGAACTGCTGCTCTCAAGAAGGTTTGGTTAGTTCTATTCATAAATAAGGGCATTACCTATGGCCACTATTTAGTTGAATGGTTGCAGGAAATTTTTATTTTTCAAAACAATGTGATTTACATAATGATACATTTTAGTAGGGCCTACAGCAACAGGACAAGGAGTAATGGTTTTAAGTTAAAAYATGTTCTGTTTAGATTAGATATAARGMAGAAAATTTTTACACTAAGAGTGGTAAAACAAGTTTCCAGAGAGGTGGAAGATGCCCCAACCCTGGAAACATTCAAGGCCTGATGGACRGGGCTCTTTGCAATCTGATGTAATTAAAGATGTCCCTGTTCATTGWAGAGGAGTTGGACTAGATGACCTTTAAAGTTCCCTTCCAAATGAAACTATTCTAGGRTTTTTTCAGGTCTGTTAGGCAATGCCCATCAGTGGAGGGGAATAGGGAGGGAAGGACTGTGAGAAATCCCCCTTTCTCCAGTGTATCTGCCAGKGGTTTTTGGTCTGCCTTCCACTTGTGAAAAAATAAATAGCTCCTGGAGGTGTGGAATGGAAACAGGATCTTATCCCACCGGAGGGTTTACATCTTCCTCTCATATGAGGCAAATACTCCCCATTTCCCATTGGATGGATCAGGACAGTGCCTTCTGTGGCCAACAGTACCAGGGGAAAAAAATTGTACAGGCAAGACACTACACTCATGGTGAATTTGAAACATTTTTTTTCAGTGCTGACGTGGAAAGTAGGCATTGCTGCACTTCTTCTCTGAAATGCATGAAGTCATTGGACAATCACAAAAAGAAGCTCTGCTGTGGTATTTTTCCTCTGTAAAGATGTCATAGGCTAGTTCCTTTTATTTATAGCTAYAGTAGCATATACTGAACTCAATTTTTCAGAAGGTATTTTGCTATAAGCCTACTGTCTGTCTTTGCCATTGTTATTTGCACACCATAGTCAGATGAAGTTATTAACAGAAGGCTATAAATTCAAGTCATTAAACAGACTATCTGTCTTTCAACTGAAAATAATTCAGAATGATAAACTGAAAACATTAAAACCTCTTCCAAACTGAGAGGTAGACCACTTGTCCAGAGWTCTGAAGACTCTGAATCACCTACTAAAGGCAACTGGTCCCCTCCACCCACTGTTTCACTGTGACTTAACAACTGATCACATTTATGGCTTCAACTGCAGCAGAAGAAGACTGGTGGGAGTGGAATACCCGACCCARTATGTAGAACCTCAGAAGTTTCTCAGTGACTCAGGAGGTGACTCCCTATGACCAATCCCAGCACTCCTGTGGGAATTAGACAGGATAGAATTGAGTTACAGCTGTGGGACTTGCCTGCAGGAGCCCATGGCAGCACAGAGAAGCACACAGCAGCCTGACAACATGAGGAAATGCTGTGTCTTCAAGAAGTGTGTAAAACCAACTGTTTTTGTGAACAAAGGATTCAGATTCCCTGCCAGTCTGAGTCYGTGCCTCAGTTGTTAYGCATTTCCATGGGTGCAAGTATCCTGCCTGTGCAATAAGGTTGAATTAATAGAGTTGCCCTATTCCTAAATGCAGTAGATRTTACAGTCTTGCAAGCTGTCTCCTCGACAGAGGGAAACAAACTTGTTTATTTCAAAGCTTGTAAAACAGGAAACAGAAACCTCCTTTTTCAAGGAGATGCTGAATTCTTTGGAAGTTATTTATTCACCACGATGACTGTCGATGGATGAAAAGTCTACAGCAGAATGTAAAATATTTTCTTTTCCAAYACTCTAATTCCACTTGGAAAAGCTCTTGGTGGCACACTGAGCAYGGTCAGTACTGCTGCAAGGATTGCTCATGGGTTCAGCAGGGAACAGGACACCTCTGGCACAGTATCCAGCAGTGCCACCTTGGAACACTCTGCAAATTTATGCTTGCGTGGGCCTGAGGTGTTGAAATATCCTGATGTTCAGACCTCTGTGAAACATGCATTAAGCCTCCCTTCCTTCTTGAAATATTGCCTTAAAATATATATTAAAATATAATTATATTTTATATATAATTATATTTATATTTATATCTATATTTATATTTATATTTATTTTATATACTACTATATATATTAAAATATAATTATATATTATTGCCTTAAATATTATATTAAAATATAATGCAAACTTTTGGGAAACACTTAATCCCAGAAAAAAACCCCAAACCTTTAAAATCAAAACACTGGGATACATTATTACTACTTACTCATCATTTCCATTGATAAAAATACTAGTAATAGTGAGTATCATCACCCTGCTGTATCTTTTCTTTCCGGTGCTATGGCAATTTCTGCACCACATGTGTGCTATTCAGACAGCTCCTCTTAAAATACTTAAAGCATTTTAAGATATAAATAAATAAATAAATAAACAAATAAATAAATAAATACACTTGGAAATAAATAAAACTTGGAAAAAAAATTGAGAAAATCAATGGAACAAGTTCTAAAAGCCACCTGGTCTCTATATAGGAGGAATTAGCACACAARTGCAACAAATTCCCTCCACTTTTCATTTCTGGGAAAGGTGAAATTTTAAGCCATTACTCATCTCATTAGTCATTTTACAATCCTAATTGGTATTGCTAGGCCAGATGCCTGCATTCCAAATTTTCACCTACCCCCATTGAACAGGGAGTGCAATTAATCAGCTCTTCTAGGGCTGGCTGGCCCTCTGTGAAATATCATCAAAAATCTGAGCACATTTTGTGAGGAGAGGAAGAATGTCATCCTGGAAGACTTCTCTCAATGTTAGTGCATTTTATAAATGAGCCTTAGGAACTGGACATTTTCCTAGTGGTGTTTGTGAAGTACTTAACCATCTCAAATGGTAGAGGAATTAATCTCAGGATTAAAACTGCCCTGGTTTCATCCCTTTCTTTATACCACTACCTGTTGTTTTGTATGTTGCTTCATTTCTTTGTAGGACTTTTATATTTGCATACAARAAYCAAATGAGAAAAATTGGGTTGGAARGGATCTCAACAGATTATTTGGGATGGATGGTTTACAGGCTGACACTAAGTGTGTGAGTAGGACAGAGGGAACTGGGGATATTGGGCATTRTTACCACTAAAGATCTGTGAATCTGTAGTCAGTGTTTGTGGTTTCTCAAAAAGAAAGCAAACTTCTCTCATGCCATGGCATGACAGCACACAAGGTGCCAGCAAATAAAAGCATTAACATGGCAGAAAGAGCAACCAAAGCTCCCATTAGACGGAGAATAACAGTAAAATAAAATTTTACTTTTAGAATTTGATGTGCATAAGTGACACAAGTCCCTTCTCCCAGGTGACAGCAAATAGGACAAGATGAAATGTCTTCAAGTTGCACTGGGGCAGGTTTAGATTGGATATTAGGAAAAAAGTTCTTCATGGAAAGGGTTACCAAGCACTGGAATAGACTGCCCAGGAAAGTCCTGAAGTCACCATCCTTASAGATATTTMAAAGATGAGTAGATGTGGTACTTAAGGACAAGGTTTTGTAATGGCAGTACCAGGTTAGCAGCTGGACTCACAGTTTTAGAGGACTTTTTCAACCAAAGTTATTCTGTGATTGTATTAAATAGGTGCTATTGCTGAAGGAATGCTTAAGGCAAAAGTATTGGGGTTTAAAACAGAAAGTGACCATAGTTTTCTTTGTAAATAGGCCTGTCAGTACAGCCCACTAACCCCACCTGTAAAGAAGATTTTCACATCCCTTGAATTTTCAGCTTGTCTAAAACCCTTTGATTTTTTTTTTTTAACACAGACACTTGTAAATTTATAAATATAAAAGGTGAATAATTTTTATGGAAAATTTTTGGACAGGAACAATTACTTTTACCTCCAGGCACCACTGTAATACCAAACCCAGCTCCAGGTTTAGAGAAATGTAAAACTAACTTCTGGCTCTAGTCAGCAAGAACAAGAACAAGAACAAGTATGTATTTTATCACCAGCTGCTGAAATTTATGGCATTGAAATCAAGAGCCACTAAGAGATGAATCAGCAGATTGTGCTTGTGACATGGACAGAAGAAAGCCTGAGTTATGTTTGCAGGGCAGAGTATGTCACCTAAATTAATACAGAAAAATTGCCTCGTAAGTCATCCCTGCAGTTGCTCTGCATTGCACCCTTTGAGGAGCAGAATTCAACACTACACTAATTTTGCAGASGTAGCACTGATTCATCTGGTTTGGATCTTCATATCTTTTCACACAGAGCGAGCTTTAATGACACAGGTTATTCAGAGAACCACACTAGCTAGACCATTAAACCCAGCATTAAATCCAAACTAACTCTCCAAGGAGCCTAATTCATTTCATATGAGGCAGCACAGTGCTGCTGCTGACTCCAGTGAAATATTTAAAGTACAGTGTATTCCACCAAAAGAGAAACAAATGAGAGAAATACCTAAGAGCAGGCAATATTGCTCAATTGCTATTGGGSTTTTCTTCTGCTTGTAGGGACACCAAAGAAATTTCATTTTAAACTGCGTGGTCACCCTGGGTGTTGTGTTGTGTAGACCTGCATCATTTCATACTTACTGTCAGCTCTCTGGAGAAGTCAATATTGGAGAGCAGAAAACAGAAATTCCTTTTTGCAGTTTTGAGGAAATTCAGAAGCCCTGGGGCTTTGGAGATATTTGTTTGGTTGGTTTTTTTTTAATTTTATTTTTGGGGGAACGGCGGGGGGGAAGTATGTGTGATAAACCTGAGACAAAAAACAAACAAACAAACAAACAAACAAACAAAACTGGGGAAAAGTAGGAGGAAAATAACTCTTTGAGAAACTTGTATAGCCTCTTACATGTGGCAGCCAGCAAGTGGGACCTGCTCCTGGGCTGTGAATCATAGAATAATTGCTGGGCTTTCATCAGCAATGACATTTTCAGAACAGACCCTAGGCTCCTGAGGGTTGCTTCATCTGACAAGAAACCTGTTGTACTTCTCCAGGCCCCTCTCACCAAAATCAAGATTTTGATTTAAAAAAAAAAAGTTAACTAATAAAAATTAATAAAAACCAATATTTGATGTTTGGAAAATCCCATATATTTCAATGAAAACATATTTTTCTGTAATTTTCCTGGCTTGCTTTGTTTGGGTTATCCTCTCAGAAAAGTGTTGGCATTTATTAAGACACTTCTCTGGTCTGACTTTGCTCCAGCAAAGCGTGGCCTCATTCCAGCCTGCTGTTAATGACAGCACTGGAGTGACACACACCAGTCTGCTCATTATTGTGCAGAGGGCAGAAACTGCACAAAACAGTCTATTTAACAGCAGAGAAAATAGGAACACCTGACAGGCTTTGGAAGCAGACTAACTATAGTTAGGCACTGGCAAGGGTAAGAAGTATAATGCAATCACATGCTCATGCTTTTATTGAACACAAAATTCATTTGAGAAGGAAAAGTGGAGAATGCTTCCCTCCCATCTCTTGTAAGGAAATAGCTGATTGCTCCAGAGGGTTGCTTGAGGAAGAATTGATATTTTGTTGATATTTTGCTCCCTCAGGTGTTTGATTTTTTTGGGGGGTTTTTTTGTTTTGTTTTGTTTTGTTTGTTTTACAATAGAAACTCTTGCTGTTATAAATTATAACCTTTCTTTTCTAAGCAGATGTTTCATTGTAGGTGCTCAAAGTTTGAGCATTGTGACAATGCTTCAAAAAACTAAGAATGTCATAGACATCTTTTTATGGAAAATCCTTTCCTTAGGATTTTTCCTCCTGAGAAGCTGAGAGGCCTCAGGAACAAAATGGAAACATTGATTATCTGCTGCTGTGGAATGCAACAGGTGGATCTGTGATTGGCCCATGTTAATTGTTTCTAATTAATGGCCAATCACAGCCCAGCTGGCTGAGACAGAGAGCAGAGCCACAAACCTTTGTTATCATTCTTTGCTATTCTATTCTTGGCTAGCCTTCTGATGAAATCCTTTCTTCTATTCTTTTAGTATAGATTTAATGTAATAGATATCATAAAATAATAAATCAAGCCTTCTGAAACATGGAGTCAGATCCTCATCTCTTCCCTCATCCTCAGACCCCAGTGAACACGGTCACACTAAGAATATTCTCTGTAGCTCCCAGCATTTCTGTTTGGAAATTCACTGCCTGCACTGTTTGCATGCTGAGTGCAGCACCACCAGGACAGAGCTGACATGCTGTTGACACACTTGAGCAAAAGGAAATCATACGACCCAGGATGCTCAGTAAGGCCCTGAAATGCAGCAGAGAAAGCAAAAAGCTGCAGCTCTCTTTTAGGAAGGGCTTGTTTTTGAGCCTCCTTTTCTCAAMGGACTGAGCTGCCAGAAGACCATGAAAAACACTGTTATGGGTCAGAGAAAAGTCGTCTTTACAGCATCTCCACAGAACTGGTCTAATTCCTGTGTGCTGTTTTGTGGGCTAGTCTCATAGCAATAGCTTGAAGATGGTATTTAAATGCTTTAGGAAGTGCAAAGAAGGGTGAGGAGTGAGTGTACTGCAGGGAATTAAATGAATGAGTTATGTATGAGGTGATGTTTGGATAGTGCATTATCTCCAGGCCTAGCAGGAAGGTGACAGAAAGGGTTCTTACTGCAGGATGTCGTCCCTAAGGATGCTCATACAATAATGAATGACAGAATGTGCTCACACTTGAAGGGAATGGATAAATAAKCCATAGACCTTGTTTGAAAGGAAGAAATTAAAAGTTCAGGCTACCCATAATGTCCCTAGTATTTCTCCCAGCTGGCTTTTGGCATGAAAACAGGTTGAAAACATAACTAATTTTWCCAGGTTATAGACATCTGTGCACATGGACATGCATATAGGAGTATTTCAAGACAAGATATATTAGAGGATCAGAGATGAAAACCATTTGTTAACCCMTTGTAAATAATGCACAAACATAGATATTCCTGCTTACTTTTTACCAGCATTTTTTTACTCCTGCTGTGCATGACTTCCCTTGTTTCCCTTTGTTAACTTTCTTAGGCAAGGGAAGGGGCAGAGGAGCTTGCTCTTTCCACAGGACACAAAGTTCATGACCTGATGCTACCAAATCCCTTTTGCAGTTCTAGGGGCTTGGAAATGCTGCAGGACTGGTAGAGAGAGGCGGCCCTTTCTGCCTCCAGGGAGAGGAACTGTGCACCACAAGCACAGTGCCCAGAGGAGGCTGCTAATTGCCTGGAGGAGGAAAGGTTTTGTTGTGTATCCTTTTGTTTGTTCTGCCCAAGAGGAAGGAAAAAACCCCAAACCTGWGACAAGCACGCTGCGTGGAGAAGAACAATAGAGTCAGAGCACTCTGTGAGAGTGAGGCCACACTGTTGCAAACCACACGTTGTTTTCCAAAGTGCAGACAAATTGCTATGTAATTATGTCCAGCTGCAACAACGACAGATATACTTACAGAGGAGATAACGATTGCTGCAGGCAAAGCAGTAATGCAGTTGAGATTTTTGCACTGTGAGGTTACCCTGACTTTTTACCCATCAATGTACCCCCCYCAAGCCCAGATAAGCCCAGCTGACCCATCAGTAGTGTGCTCAGGCAGACCAAGTCCTGCAGCCAGAGGCACATAAGGCCCTGATTGCACTTGGCATGGCATTTGCCTTCAGCTGCTTTCCAACTTATATTTAACTTTTCAGGGATCGACCAGATGGAGCTGCTTACTGCAGCTGTGAGGCCTATCCCTCCATGAGAAACAGCAAAGCTCCTTGGCAGACTCCAGGGGCCTGGG
>NDFG01000135.1:2035736-2056255 GCA_002167245.1 Sporophila hypoxantha
CACGCTTTTCTTCGAGGATCTCAAAGCACTCCYCTGGTGCTGGTAAGTGTCCTGGTTCAGGCTGGTGTTATAGATACATAATGAGATTGTTGGCTCTTGCAATTAAGGGATGGCTATTGTGTGAATATTAATAAAAGCTTTATTGATGTATAGTTATGTTGTTGTGGTTTAGATGTCCCCTGTTCTCCCCACAGCTCCCTTTCCCCCTGTATTGTTGCCATCACACAGCCTGGGCTGTCCAGGACAGGTACAAAGGAGCTGCACAGGTGTCCCTGCATGGGCAGGTGGGAATGGAAAAGCTTGGGGGTGCTCAGGGGGTGAGGCATGGCAACACCTGAACTCCAGTTACAAGAAAGCAGTTTGCACTGATTTATGACACAGAAGAGCTGACTGACAGACTTTGGGTGGCTGATGCAACCCCAGGGGTATAAAAGACTGAGCAACCATCTTGAAGATGAACCAGCCATGTGGTATCCATGAGGGGCAGTTCCCAGCACTGCAGCTGTTCCCTTATGTAGTCCTTTGTTGTATTTTTGTTAAGGTTTAATAAACCTTTTCAATTTTTCAAAGTGAGCAGTTGTTACGCTGGGATAGAGTTCATGTTCATCTTAGCAGCTGCTACAGTGCTGTGGCTTGGATTTAGTGTGAGAATAACATGGATAACACACTGATGCTTGGGCTGCTGTTCAGTAGGGCTTACCCTAAATAAAGCACTTTTCAGTGTCCCAGGCTCTGCAGTGAGAAGGTGCACATGAATCTGGGAGGGAGCATGGCTGGGGCAGCTGAACTGAACTGGCCAAAAGGCTATTCCATATCTTAGAATGTCGTGGTCAGTATAAACTGGAGAGGGTTACCCAAAAAGAGGGCAGTCACTGTTTGGGAATGAGCTGCCTATTGGTCAGTGGGTGGCAAGCAATTTTATCATGTGCAACTTGTCTGCCATGGATTTTATTTCTTTCTCTTTTTTTCCCCCTCATTACTATAATGGTTTTTGTTATTTTTATTTTATTTATTTAATTTATTTTCTATTATTAAACTCTTGGCTTAATCCATGAGGGTTTTTTTTCTCTTTTTCTGATTCCCCTACCCATCCCACTGTGGGGAAGGAGTGAGTGAGCATCTGCTCCCTAAGTGGTACTTAGTTGCTGGATGGAGTTAAGTCATGACAGTAAGACAGAMTCATCAGCCTTCTCTGAAGGCTTGTTGGTATGGAAAAGATAAAATAATAATGTAATCAGGGAGCATTGATGTTATTCCCTGAAGTGTTTTCCTAGGATATTTTAGGATGATGTCTGTGGCACAGTGACTCAGTTCATGAAGACCTCCAGCCTCCCAAAGCAGTAAGAATTCACCAGTCAACAGACCTCCTCAGATTTTGCTCCTGTTGTAGATTGCTGTGGACAACAGGGCAATAGGTGGGGAAGAAGGACAGCAACATTTTGCTGTTCTAGTTATTTGGGTATCTCCTATGGAGGGTGCACACCCACAAGGCTGTATTATAGGTGTTCTATATGTTGATCCCATTGAGCAAAATGACACTGGTTGTGCAGAGATGTTTGTGTTAGCAGATTTGTCCCAAAGTTACAAGGTTATTTACTCAGAACTATTCAGGTACTTTGAACCTAGAGCTGAATTTTCTGTGCTTAGCAGGCTATTTTTTTCTCCTTAAGCAGTTTAATTGGTTCAAGCAGTAGMAATGACCTTGCCAGAACAATGACTTTCTTTTCAGATATCGTGACAAGCACACAGAAGGTGCTGTTTAACTCTTGCACTTTCTTGGATAGTGCATCTGAGTCCTGAAAGCTCAGAACTCACTGACTGTGAATCAGTTCATGAAGACCTCCAGCCTCCCTGTACTCCCTGCCTGTAGAGTGCCAGCGTGCAGAAAGTTTAATTATTATCAGAAAATTAACTTTCCTCCATAAAGCTTTAAATGTAGATGTATATCAAGAGAAACTGTATGTCCCCTGTGAGTGGCACTGAGTATTTCTGTTCCTCAGAGAGGTCACTGCCAAGTGTTCCTGTGCTGAATGAAGAGGACYCCAGGGCTGGCCAGAGAGCCACTGATAGGGTGACACAGGTAACGTGTATTAGATGAGCTGCTGCCAGGTTATGTGTCTGGGAAAACTGGAAATCTTCCAGGGTAACTTTTATTACTTTTGGGATTAAATCTGAGCTGATGCACTGGTGGATGGGGGTTGGGAGTGTGGTGATTGCTTTGAGTGACAAAAGTGACTCACACTCTGAAAACACAATTTACCTGTACAAAACCTGTGCTCTATCCCCTACTGCATGTTCCTGGAGGTGAAAGCCACCCCTGTTAAGATGCTGGAAATGTGTTTTTGCTTGTGAGTCAGCACCTTTGAGAAGTTTCTGGTGGGAGTTGAAAACTTACTGAAGTGTGATGTACARGAAAACAGAAGAGCTCCTGACACGTGTCTGGTGTCTTTGTTCAGCCTGGTGAAAGTTTATAACAAACACCATGTCTGCTACCAGTGGGTGGTGACTCCCTCCTGGTGTGTTCCAGGCTGTCTGTCCTCTGTACTGGGAAGTTCCTGGGATCTGTGATGGCCATAAAAATTAGCAGAGAGAACCCCTGAAAGGACAGTACCTGTCAAAGCCTCCATCCTACAGACAGTTGCATTGCCTATATGCCTTCTGCCCTTGATTTCCTCCTTGGGTCCCCGAGCCAGAATGCACAAACCCCCTCACAGATTTTTCTACAACGACACAGCTGAAAAACAGACTAGAGCATACGTTTGAAATCCAGACAACAGAAAGGCAGATTGTGCTGGGAGAAAGTCCAATACAATTTAAAGAAAGTCACGCTGCTGTAAGGTTCCATCACTCAAAGTTACATGGTACAAAAAAAAAAAAAAGTACAAAGTACTTAGTTTTAATTTAGTAGAAGTAATTTTGATTTGAGCTAGGCTGCATGCTGTCTACTGAAAAAAAAAATTATAGACTTTAATTGTAAAAGAGTGAAGCCTTYTGCTTCAAAGAGCCCATCAGCATTSTGTCTCTCCTGTTTTATCAGTAAGCGAAGCTGAGAGCAAATAACAGATGGGCATGTCCCTTAGTGCCAGCAGTGAATGTTCATGAAATAYAGCACAATCTACTTCTGATGTGTTTTGAGTTTTAACACTAGTAGTAGGTGTGGGGCAAGATGAATAATTAGCTGAGATCAAAGATCCCTTTTTTCCTGCTGAGAAGATGGCAGCGGCTGGCACTTGGGAGATGACCGTATTATTTTGGTGTATGAGTGAAGCAGAGACAAACAGCTTCAGAAGACACATGGAACAAATTTTAGGGGGTGATAGGAGCATAAGAAAGRCTTTTATGTCTGGATTCAGATCCCCCCAAAAGAAAATAAAAACCAGTTAACTCATTGCCTCATCAGGAGGCCAATTAACCTTTTCTAGCCAGAGAAAAAAACTAAGATTAGTTGTTGCAGACATTTTTATGAAAAATCCTTTCCTTAGGATTTTTCCTCCTGAGAAGCTGAGAGGCCTCAGGAACAAAATGGAAACATTGATTATCTGCTGCTGTGGAATGCAACAGGTGGATCTGTGATTGGCCCATGTCGGATGTTTGTAATTAATGGCCAATCACAGCCATTATTCTTTCCTATTCTATTCTTAGCTAGCCTTCTGCTGAAATCCTTTCTTCTATTCTTTTAGTATAGTTTTAATATAATATATATGATAAAATAATAAATCAAGCCTTCTGAAACATGGGGTCATATCCTCATCTCTTCCCTCAACCTGAGACCCCTGTGAACACAATTAGTGGATTAGTGCTGCAATGCAGGGAGATGATGCAGAGGGAGAGCCAGTTTGCATGGCTCAGATGGCTGTAGCATGGCTGTGTTGGATCCACAGCCTCCCTGGGCACACACAGCCCAGCCCAGCCATCAGTAGACTCTGCTAACACAGCCAGAGCCCTTTTGCTACCTGTGTTGCCTTGAATAGCACCACCTGCATTTGGAAATATCTCCTAAAAACCTAAGACTGGGGCTTATAAAAGCCAGCATGCTGAGTAAGAAGCTGTTTAGCCTGCCCAGCAGAAAGCAAGAGAAATGTTTAGGAGCCTTACTCAGAAATGAGAGGGAGGTCTCTGTGTGTGTTCAGGATGCACAGCTGTGAAAGCTGGCCAACCCCTCCCTGCTCTGAAAAAGCAAAAAAAGCAGAAAGATCCTATGAATCAAAGCATCACAGAATGGCAGGGATGGCTTTCAACAGACTGGATTGTTCAGAGCTCCATCCAGCCTAGCCTTGAACACTTTTGGGGATGGAGCATCCACAACTTCTCTGGGCAAACTCTTCCAATGCCTAATCATCCTCACAGTAAATAATTTCTACCTAATATCTGATATAAACCTRCCCTCTTTCAGTTTGAAGCCCTTCCCCCCCTTTTCCTATTTCTACCTGCCCTTGTAAAATGTCCCTCTCCAGATCTTTTGTAGGTCACTTTAGGTACTGGAAGGTAATTTAGGTCCCCCTGGTGTGCTTTTATCTCTAGGGAGAACACCCCCAGCTCTCCCYRMCTCTCTTCACAAGAGAGATATTCCAGGTCTRTGATCACAGCCCTGGGCCTCCTCTGGACTCACCTGGAGAGGTGATCAGTGTCAGGCTAAGCTTTCAGGGGGCTTGAGGGGATTTTGGTTTCTACCACTGCTGAGAAAGAGAGATGTTATCTCCCCGAGGTAGGTTCCTCACTGATTGAACACTGAATCCCTTTTTGCAAGCAGAGCCACTTCAGCAGGGGAAATTCAGCATCTCCCTGAGTGGTGAGGGAAACACTGGCTGGTGAACATTTGTCTTGGTTTGGAAAGACAGGAGTCTGCTGAGGAAGGCAGGAGCCTCCCCTGAAATGGAGAAGGTAAACCCTCCCCACCCCTCCGAATGGCTATAATTTTAAATTAAGGGGCTCTCAGGCAAAGATATAGGAGCAGGAAATAACAGTTCTTTAATAGAGAACAAACAAACAAACAAAAGAATAAAATGAACAATGATGTCCACTAGAACAGCACTGACAGAGTCAACACCCAACCTGACACCCTGTGGGTCAGGGTGTTGGTGGCAGTCCGATTGAAAATGTGGCTGCAGTCCTCTGAAGTATCAGGTGTGGTTCTGTTGGAGCAAGGAGGATCTGTAGAGAAGGATGTATCCTTCCTCTGAAGATCCAGTGGAGAAAAAGGCAGCTGCTGTTCCTCTGGGGAATCCCGTGGAGAAAAAGCCAAACTAGTGTTCCAGGATCTCAGATTATATCTGGGTAGGAATGCTTGTCTCCTCCCTCTGGGCAGAGCATCTCACAATGGGATGTTATAGTTCTTATCAGCCATGCAGTGACATTCAATAGTCTGTTATCAGCAATGTCCCCTCCTGAGGGAGGTGTGAATGTGGTCACTCAAAGAGAGAGATAAAGCAAACTGCCCACTTGACAAAGGTAATCTGCCATACAGATGGTAATGGAAAACATCTTGCATGCAATCAATCTTCAACAACACTCCAGGGGGTTTGTCATGGCTCARGTGCTGGGGAGGTCTGTGTGCATGCAGCCTGAAGTAGTTCTGTGTGTTAAGGCAAGTTATAGCCAAGTATTTTCAGCATCTAAATTTCAGATGAATGCACTTTTGTGAAAGATGAAGAAAGAAGTCTTATCTGAAAAATCTATTTCTTACTTTCCCAATTACAAAATGGACAACTGTTTTACATATGCTCACTATCTGTCAGTTTATGCTTAGCTACTCAACTGCTACTCTAGCTCTATTTGATAGAAAATGCCAGAGGGCCAGATTTTCMAACAGTGTAAATTACCCAATTCCACTGACATCAGCTGATTGTCATAAGCAGGAACTGGGGGCCCTTAGAGCTACTGTGTCCATATTCCCAGTCCTGGGTGGGTTTAACARAAAAGCACTGTGATCTGTTTCCAAAAAAACAGAAACATGTAAATTGAAGTGATGCTTCAGCTGTGGTGGTTCAGACTTTGGGAATGTGAAATGTTCCAGAGCCACGGGAACATTTATTTTTGCGTGGTATTCAAGTTACCTTAAAGCTCACACATATAAGTGCTTGTTCCACCATTCTAAGCTTCTCAACCATTTCAGGTGACTGCACTGATGGTAGGTTGAATGTGAATTGAATTTCACTTGGTTTAAAATCCTGTATCTAGAAGAATAAAAAAACATTTGGATAGAGGTGATGTGACTTCAGAATAAACTCAAGTGCAGACAGAGTTTCACTCGGGTCAGACCTTTATGTGCTCATGAACAATAAAATTCCAGGATATCACATTCAGATTAGACTTGGAGGAATGTTTTACATAATCCTCTGAGAATCCAAGCCAAAACTCCTTGAAACCAAAAGCACAGGCTTTTTAATTCTCCTGGAATGGAAGATGAAGAATAATGTATCATKCACCCATATAATTGCAAACAAGATGATCTATTTGTAAAAGTGAGATTCTGGCAGGTTCTGAAGTGTAATGCTATAAAGAAAYCATTGAGCAAGTAAGAAAATAAAACCCCAAAAGCAAAGCAAGAATCATTATCAGAAGACCTAAATATAAGTTGCATATGTTACTCCAGACTGAAAATATGTCCTAGAAAACAAACAGGAGATGCTTTAGTGTAATCAWATACAGAAACMACAAGAAAATAATAGCAAGAAAAAGAAGACAACAGCATAAAAGAGRCAAAATATTTAGAAGTCTGATAAGCAGATGCATGCAAAGTTTCTTTGGCCTTCATTTTGCAGTGGTTTTACACTTACATTGTTGAATGGCTGTAAAATTCCTGTACTCATAGAGAACTGGGTTCTTTGGAATATTCATCATTATGTCAGGGGGAAATCCTTCAAGATTTATTTTAGTAGCTATTTGGTTTACCTAAATTTTTTTTTGTTTGTTGAAAGAAATATTAACTTCTCATTCATGTGGGCCAAAGAGTAACAAGGATTAAAAACCACCAGTTTTCCTGAAGAAGAAATAAAATCAGACTTTCTTGGTTACTGGTACTACATAGATGAATATYACAGCTGTAGCTATGAGAGGTTTTTTTTGTCCATTACAAATAAAAAGCCAACTGAGGAAAAACTGATGGGAAACCACTATGTAGGCATTATGGGGTTCTGGTAGTAAAAAGATAAAAACCATGAGTAGTTTATGATGTCTTCAGACTCCAAGGACACTTATACACCTATATCACATTTTTCTAGTGTGAACACTTTCATTATCCTATGCCACCCTGAAGAGCAACATAATTTTCCTACGTTTATGGCTTGTAGCAGCCACATATACACAGGCTTCTGACTAAGAAGGTCCCCACCAGTGTAGTATTTTGTGTATTTTGTCTATAAAAATGTCTTCTCCTTGTGTGCTAAATCCTAGTACTGGGAGGGACCAGAAGGACTGAAGATATTTCTTCTAGAACAGAAATACTCCTGAAGTTTAACAGAACTTCAGGAAAAAAAGAAAAAAAAAAAAAAAGAAATGCTGGTTTTCCTTATTTATATTAAAAAAGCCCAATTAGAATAAAATCCCAAAACTCCATAACAACAAACAAGCAAAAATTACCCACCAAAAAAACCCCAAAAAACCCAGACCCAGAAGAAAAAGGGAAAAGAAGAAAGAAAAAAGGAAAAAAAAACCCAATTAAAAATATCAATAAAGTATTTTTCTGCTGTGATAATAATTCAGTGGGACACTCAATAACAAGAAATACTGAGATTTTTTTTCCAGATATGGGCTGTTTCTCATAGCCCAGAAACAGTGCAAGGATCATCCTTTGCTCCCTGTGCATGACAGACTCCTGACTGCTTTTAAAGAGTCCTGATCTTTTATTTTGCTCAAATAAAATATTTTCCATCAAGTCTTCCTGCTTAGTTTGGGACCTCCCTGAAAAGCAGCAGACACCGTGAGACTGGTAATTTGTAACCTAATTTTTTTGTAAAAATCAAAACCAATACGCAGCAGGCAACACTAGTAGCCAATATTTTATAAGCCAGTGTTCTTTTGGCAGTGTGGTGTCACTATTGGAACACGACAAGAAGAATGCAAGCACACCCACTGTTTCTCCAGGTGAAGAAGGGAAAGAGAGGCCTTTATTTTCCTTGATCCCAACATTTATTAGTTTTCCAAATGGACAGCGGCATTGGAGGAGTGCAGTGATCAACCTCTCCAATCACACTGACAAACCAACAGGTCCAATCAACTCTCTCCTCCTTCCATTAAAGAAGACAAAACAATCATTTATTTACAGAAGTGTCTGAGAGAGTTCACCCAAGAATGTCCATATCAGAAGCCCTAGGAAAATCTTAAAAAACCAGTGGTGGACATTCGTGGTATTTTTATTGAGAAAACACCTGCCACAGGGAGAAGGTTAACAGGGTTAAAGGCTACGTTTTAGCCTTTTCAGCGTGGTTCCAGTCGAATTTGCAGGCGCGTTCTTAGAGAGCTGGGGAGGATGCTGGATTCGCCTCAGCGCTTGGTGCTTGCATCCCTGCTTTGGCCTCCCAGCGCATGCCCCTCACTTAGATGGTAGTGTCAGCCCAGCTCCGAATCCAGCTCCTCCGGCCATGGGATGGTGCTCTTTTTTCTTTTCTTTCTTTTCTTTCTTTTCTTTCTGTTTCTTTCTTTTCTTTTCTTTTCTTTTCTTTTCTCTTTTCTTTTCTTTTCTTTCTTTTTCTTTTCTTTTCTTTCTTTTCTTTCTTTTTTTCTTTTCTTTTCTTTTCTTCTTTTCTTTTCTTTTCTTCTCTTCTCTTCTCTTCTCTTCTCTTCTCTTCTCTTCTCTTCTCTTCTCTTCTCTTCTTCTTCTCTTCTCTTCTCTTCTCTTCTCTTCTCTTCTCTTTTCTTCTCTTTTCTTCTCTTTTCTTTTCTTCTCTTTTTCTTCTTTTCTTCTCTTTCTTCTCTTTCTTCTCTTTTCTCTCTTTTCTTCTCTTTTCTTTCTCTTTTTCTCTTCTTTCTCTTCTTCTTTTCTTTCTTTCTCTCTCTCTTTCTCTCTTTTCTTTCTTTCTCTCTTTCTCCTCTTTCTCTCTTTCTTTTCTTTCTTCTCTTTTCTCTTTCTCTCTCTCTTTTCTTCTCTCTCTTTTCTTCTCTTTCTCTCTTTCTTTCTCCCTTCCTCCCCTCCTCTTCCCTTCCCTTCCCTTCCTTCCCTTCCCTTCCTCCCTTCCCTTTCCCTTCCCTTCCCTTTCCCTTCCCTTCCCTTCCCTTCCCTTCCCTTCCCTTCCCTTCCCTTCCCTTCCCTTCCCTTCCCTTCCCTTCCCTTCCCTTCCCTTCCCTTCCCTTCCTTCCCTTCCTTCCCTTCCCTTCCCCTTCCCTTCCCTTCCCTTCTTCCCTTCCTTCCCTTCCCTTCTTCCTTCCCTTCCCTTCCCTTCCTTCCCTTTCCCTTTCCCTTCCCTTTCCCTTCCTTCTTTCCTTTCTTTTCTTCCCTTCTTTCTTTTCTTTTTTGTTCTGTGGAAGGAATCTCCATTTTTGCTGTTCCGAGGTGCTTCGCGCCGCTTCTGGGGCGTGTCTCAGCACGAAAGGCGACCCCAGCGTTTATTGCATGGGGTTCGGTGCAACTCTCAGTGTCAATGCAGGCTGGGATGAACGATGGAGAGCAGCCATGCCCAGAAGGACTTGGAGGTGCTGGTGGAGGAGAGGCTGGATATGACCCAGCAGTGTGCCCTCAACCCAGAGAGCCAAACGTGTGCTGGGCTCATGCAGAGCACAGGGGAGGGAGGGAGAGAGGGGATTCTGTCCCTCTGCTCTGCTGAGAGCCCACCTGCAGTGCTGCATCCAGCTCTGGGCTCCCAGCACAGCAAGGACATGGACCTGTTGGGAGTGGCTCCAGAGGAGGCCACAGAGATGGTTGGAGGGATGGAGCACCCTCATCTTCAAAAGCAGCAAGAGTATTCTTTCAGGCTGAGCAAATATTTTTCTTGCTGTGAAAAAAATATTTGCTC
This sequence comes from Sporophila hypoxantha, assembly GCA_002167245.1. Taxonomy (NCBI): domain Eukaryota; kingdom Metazoa; phylum Chordata; class Aves; order Passeriformes; family Thraupidae; genus Sporophila; species Sporophila hypoxantha. The sequence goes on from NDFG01000135.1 coordinate 2,045,684, forward strand.
AGCCTGAAGAATACTCTTGCTGCCTATTGATACTTAATGTCAGCTTATAATAAGGGTGCAGACATATCGCAGCCAGGGGTCTGTGACAAATCACAAACGGACAGGGCTGCTGTGGAAGTGCCTTGAGCTGTTTGATTTTCCAGTCATCACTCTCATTACATGGTTATGACAATGGGAAGATGCCAGCAGCTCACATCTCAGGCAGCAGACAAAGAACTTTATGTTACAACTCACATTAATAAGGTTTTTTGACCAATCACACAAAGCAAAAGCACATTGACAGTAGTTCTATCCAACCACTATAAGCACAGGTACCTTTGGTTAAAACAATGCTTGCTTATTTCAAATACAATACCTGCTTGTAAGCCTTAAAACACAATGCACAGAGCTCCATTATTAAGCTTCAACCTTCCTAATATCTTGCTGGATAAACTTTTCTGTAGCTTAGGGAGTTATTCTAGACGAGCATTAATACACAGACCATTGTTCTATTTGCCCTTGCTTTTCTACTTTTAAATAATTTTTCTGCTGACCAATCTCATGGCTGCTGCTTAGCTCTAATCACAGTTCTGCTGTGTCTGAGGCCTGCCTTTTGCAGCTTTCCCAAAACCCTCTGATTTTGAGGATTCCCCCACAGACAGACTTCTTAGCAGAGCCCATTGTGATAAACTAACAGAGGKTTGGTTTAGATTAGATATAAGGAAGAAGTTTTTACAATGATGGTCGTGAATCACTGGAGCAGGTTGCCCAGAGAGGTGGTAGATGTCCCATCCCTGGAAACATTCCAGGTCAGGTTGGATAGATCATTTAGATCCACCTGACCTAATTGAAGATGTCCCTGCTCATGGCACGGGGGTTGGACTAGGTGACCTTTAAAGGTCCATTCTAAGCCAAACCATTCCATGATTTTCTGCCTAGGACTAGGGAYGCACACATGGCAGCTTCATGCAGATCAGGCTGAAGACTGTTGAGAGAAATGAAGGAAATAAGAATCATCTCTCTAACAGTGTTGGTTTTTTACCCTCAGATTTATTATCCCGTATYTTCTGCATACTCTAATTTTTCATTGCAATATTTAACATAGATAGCAGCTAAGAGGAGGACCATTAATAATGTCTCAGAACGAGCTATATTTTAGCAGTTCTATTTTGCAACATAAAGTCCTTACTGGTGTTTAAATTTATCTTTTGTTCAGATRCATCATTTGGGTCAGAAATCCTGACCCTTGTTCTGCATGTGTTTTATACTTTTATCACTGTAACTATTCAAAATCAGTATTCTTTCAGAAAGTACAGAGTCAGGAGTACAAGGCCCTGCTTTTCTTCTTGAGATTCAGAGAATATCTAGAATGACAGAAAAATGGACTYCAGTTTCCCAAGCTAAGTGTTACCWGTTTTGCTYTAAAAGACAGTTATCTTTCATTTCTCCTTTCCATTTTCACTGTCCTCCTGACCTTCTTAGGTCATTTAGAGTGGCAGGTAGAGCAAAATATTTCGGTGATGAAGGTTTTGAAGATGTTTGGCAAGTTAAGCAGAAATTTTTAAAGGGGAAGACAGAGGAGTTTTTTTTTGTCCATGAATAAACAAGTAAAGCTAAAAATTTACTGAAGATTAGTGAGGAATAAGGAAGGATTCTTGTGTGTGCAGTCAGTATATTGCACAGGACACAGTAAATGAGACACAGATCAATATGCATTCTTCCAGTCATGTTTTCCTAAAGTCTTTTAAATTATGAGATCTTCTTTTATTCAGTCATACTCTTTTAAGATAGAAAATTACATAAAGACTAACAGTGGCAGTRTGTTAAAACCCCAGATATTTTGCTCATAAGGCAGGTAGTGACTAAATTAAAGCTTTATCTCAGTCATACTAATGAGATGCAATTGCATTGCAGTCTTTAATTACATGATTGCTTGGACCAGACCCACAATGCATRTAAATGACTGTAGCTCCCTCAGAGTCAATGCCAGTGTACACTAGCAGAGAATGTAATTCCTTTCCTTGAACAGAGTAATTTTCCAGAGAAGAACCTTAATTTACTTGAATTAAAAAAAAAATTCTATGTATTTTAATCTGGTCTACTTACCCACAGGTGTAGGGGGCTGCATAAGCTTATCAAGGGCAGTACACCAGGAAATGTGTTGTTATTATTTTACATCATTAAAGACTGATCATATACTTAAAAACCTGTATCATCATCCATATGGACAAGGGGCAGAGTCCTGGAACCCATTTTTGGCTGGCAGCTGCCTAAATGTGCAGTTTCCCCACTCCATTAATGTGTAATTTTATAGGGATGCTCTAGAGCCCTCTTCAAGTGTTATTGCAGCATTTCTTTCATATACCTCTCTCATGCCAGGATGCAAATATATTGCTCCTAATGCTTCAACCTATTTTTGTTTTGCATCAGCAGTTAAGGTAAAAAAGCTAAATCTAATATTTCCATCCCTCCCCATACAATTTCCTTGATTATAAATACATAATGGTTTTGGATTCCCTGTGCTAAAYTGCTGCAGGATCCCTGTGAGCATTMAAGGTTGCTCTTAAATGCTGACCAGTTTTAAATACCCCAGCAGGCATTAAAAGCCTGCCAACGAGGGTAGTGACTTGGCCACATCTCTCTGATGCAGTGCTGGGTTTAAGCAGCAGACACTACAGAGAGGACTCAGGTACACCCTGCACTCCCTGCCACGTGCAGGCTCCTCTTGCCTTGATCTTTCATGAAAACTGTTGTGTTTTTTAACTTCCTGGAGCTTAATTAATAAACATGACAACAAAAATGGGAGTTGGCACAAAGCCCTTCCCCATCCAGCACATGGGCATAGTAGGGTAATTGCAGTTATTTACATTTGGCATCCAGCTGACTGAACCAACAGCACAGTATCTTTTTTTTTTTCCCTCTTGGAGTAGAGAGGCTATTAAATTAAACAGGTTAATGTAGCTGCAGCATTTCACCCCCTGCTATCCCTGCAGCCATAGTAAATCTGCCACCTGTTTATTTCCATAAAAATTCAATTACAGCACCACCAGTTTATTCTTCTTATGTGTGTTGTTAGCTTGAGGCAGTTTCAGACTCCAAGTGCGTGGCCTGTTCCTTTCCAAAGCTGTTTTCCTGATGCTTCTCTTTAGCTGGTAGCTTTTTATTTTGTTAAGTATCCCAGCCCCACACCCCTTGAAAATGAGAGAATAGATTTCTGCTGTGTTGCTTTGCCTTGGTGGTGTAAAAGGCAAAGCAACACGTGCACATACATAAATTTATACACAAATTTATACACAAATTTATACACATTTGCACACCTCTCATCCCACTGTGGGGCACAAGCAGAGAACTGGCTTTAGGCTCCCAGCAGCAGCAGTTAAAAGAGGTCAGCAAAACAGGCTAATGACTTACAGTAAACCAGRCATCTTTTAAAATCAGGCATGRATTCTCYCTCTCTCTCTTYCCTGACTTTCCCTTCTGAGAGATACAAACACATTCCTCTGCAGCAAGGAGGTTCTGAATGAGATGCCCCTTCCTATTTGGGCTGCATTAGGTAAAACACAATCTTTTACAAGATCATCCTTGAGGCTTTTGTCATTGAATCAGCAGCAGCAAATGGCCTGGGGTGGCTCTGTCCCTGCTGGCTGCAGGTGCCTGTTTGGGTATGACAAGAACTGAGACCCCCAGAAGGAGGAGAGGAAGGGAAAGGCATGAARATCAGTCACCTGGCAGACTTGTTTCATGGTATCACCTCATCCCCTCGGGATCCCAAAGGCAATGGTAACATTTTCATTCACTCCCTTGTTTCTGGTGGGACAAATAAGTTGGAAATGTTATTCTTACAACAGTGKGATTTCTGGTCAGATGCTTGGCTTTTTCCATTTCATCAGTGTTTGTGAYGGCTGTCACAAGGGTTCTTGGGTGARGGAAGAGACRTAGATCTTTGACTCCATTACAGAAGRCTTGATTTATTATTTTATGATATATACATTTRTTATAACTATATTAAAAAGAAAAGAAAAAGAGAGTTCCAGAAGCTGCTGACTACCTAAAAAGAGAAAGTAAATAATGATAACAAACCAGCTCTCTCGGACTGTGTCTTAGAGATCTCAGTTCTGGATTGGCCATTCACTATAAACATGCAAGCTGGGCCAATCCAGATGAACACGTTGCATTCCACAGCAGCAGACAATCTATTGTTCACATTTGTTTCTGAGGCTACAGCTTCTCAGAAAGAAAAATTCCAAAAAAAAAAAGATTTTAGTGAAAGAGATGTCTACGACAAGTGTTCCCTCCTCTTCCTCCAGCTTCACCTGATTTTGTGGTTCAGAGCTTTTGCTTCTGCCAAAAGCAACATTTTTAATGGGGAGGCTGAAGGTCAGAATTCAGAGAAAGAAACAGWGTTTGACTAGGAAAGGCATGTGCTGCCATCCTTGGTTCTGGTATTGCTGCTAGCACAGGCATTGTGGGAATGAAAGGATCCTTTTTCATGTGCTGCTGCTGGGAAAGCATTTAAGTAATTAAGGAGAATAGGAGCAGGGTGCTTTTACTGCAGAGAAGGGAAAAACACTGKTTTTTTCTTCAGGAGCTGGGATAGTTTCATTTAAAAACTGCAGGAACTATAAGTGCCTCTTTTAGGACTTGTGCAGAGATTCAGGGGCTGATTTCCTCCTGCTTCATGTCTGTGCCCTGGGACATTGAAAGTGGCCAGCAAGCATGTGATTTTCCCTTGTGGCAACATTTGGCAGAAGAACAGACTCATCTGCACTGGGCAGAATAGTCCACTAGGCTTGTGGAGCTCTTGAGAGAGACTACAGATTTATTAGCCCTTCTTCTRTGGCAAACAGGCAGGTGTTTCCCTCAAAAAAAAAATACCACACTACCAAAAGAACATTGGCTTATAAAATATTCACTGCTGGTGYTGCCTGTTGCATTATTGCTTTTGGTTTTTACAAATTACAGAACCACKCTGAACATGTTTTTGATTGGCTTCTTCCTCTTGAAGTCAGTAGAGAGAAGATGCTCCAAAGCCACTTTCCCATCCTGCAGTGGCTTGGAGGCTGCTTGAAGGTGGGGGAACCTCTCATTTCCCCTCTCTGAAAGGGAGGATGCTTCATCCCACTTGTTCATCCCACTTTCCATGAAAATACTAGTTATAAATCAACTGTGTTGCATTTGGAAGAGAAAATTGGGGCACAAGGAAATCCTGCTACTACTGAGTTATATGGGGTTTGTGTCATGTGTTCAATAGCCTTTGACATGAATACTGTGTCTACTTTCATCTACTTTTTCAGAGTTTTGCATAATTATTTATTATGCATGGCTCAGGTTGGATTACACTAACAGTCTCTGGAAATCCCCCTCAATTTTATTTTRCTGTYTTCCTCTCCAGAGTTATATCCTTAGGAGAAGAATGGCTGCAGAATTTTGTGAAAAGATTTAAATTTGGAATGACAATATTTCCAAAGGACAAGTAAGAGAGGGTAAATGAGGTTTATGTCTATGTTATGGTATTTTCTCAGAGCCAGACGTGGATGAATTTTTTTTGGATACCAAATTACTCAACATCAATACAGTTAAACAGTTGTATTTTTTTTCCTTCTGGATGATTAGAGTCTTTCAAGTAAAATTCTAATTAATTTTTTTCTGTCTTGACAATCATCTTAAGCAAAATTCAACAAGGAATTTATGCCTCTGCTTACATTTAAGAATGCAATTAACTTGAGGTTTCTTTACATGCCAGAGTTCAAGTTTGCCTCCTGGTTCAAGGATTTGCATAACCATGTTGAAGGCAGAGTAAATGTTTGTGCAGGAAGGAGTTCTTGGCAGGAGCCAGAGCATCAGAACTTAGTCTTTCTGCAAAACACAGGACAGCAAAACATTGCTGTTTTTSTTGTTACATAGTGAGGGCTTATTTAAAAAAAGAAAACTGTGGTGATGTGTTTGCTCTTGCTGCAGGTGATCTCATGTGGTTGTTATGAAACTCTTGGAGTCATAAGACTGTTATCTGTATTAATTGACCACGAGCTACATTAGAAAGATTGTTGAGGGAATTATTAAAGAAACCCAAAGAAAATGGAACAGTTTCCAAATCTTTCTCATTTGGGGGTTTTAGGGTTKAAATGGAAGATTTAACAGCATCTCTCCATAAGAATGAGCAGGAAATAAGTTATTTTATCATTATAGAGAAATTGTCGTTGTGGTGGTAAACTTTTCCACGTGATGGCTGAGAAAAAAAGGTACATCTTTATATATTTTCCTTGTATCTTTTGTAAAGAAACAATTGACCAAGTAGCCCTGTGAAGCTTTTAAAGCTTGAAATTGTTTGCAAGCAATACACAAGGGMTGTTCATCCCTATTGAAATGTGGCCTTTTGCAGGGTAAAATGTGACAACTCTTCAGTGCAAAAGAAAAGGACCATGTAGTAAAGGTAGATTCTGTGGGCTGTAGTGAGGCACTAGGTAATTACCCCAAGTAATATGTAGTCAAATAAATCAGAGTCCCCTTTTATTCTAGAGACACTCTTTTTCATTATGAAGAATGATACAACTTTGGTAATATGTAGTCAAATAAATCAGAGTCCCCTTTTATTCTAGAGACACTCTTTTTCATTATGAAGAATGRTACAACTTTGGTTTTGTTYTTGTCTTTTTCTTGGTTGGTTTTTATTTTTGTTTTTTTGTTTATTATWTTGTAAAAATTGAGTTTTGGGTTGGCTGAGTTCTTTTTACCATAGAACACCATAATTTTAGATTTTTTTAAATGTCTTTTTATATAGGTTAAATTTCTCAGCCATTATCCTTTATGTGACATAATCCCCTAAAGAGAGTTTTAATGCAGCCAATAAAAGACTTAGGCATGGTTTTTATCTTAATTCAAAAAGGTACTCTCCTGAATCCAGGACACTGGATTCAGATGATCTGATTTTACCAATTCCTTTCAGAATTTTCTAGAAAGGAGGAATGTTAATTTATTGTGCTAAACTTCCTGGAGGAGTATTAATAAATGTTACAGAATGGAAATGTGTTACTATTTATTGATGCTATCATTTCTCAAGATGCACATAGGAAACCTTCCTTCCTGTTATCTTCCATTTTTATTTATTTTAGCTTAGCACATGCAKTTATTATTTGCTGTCTACAGCTTCTTCATAAGAAAAAGATCACCTAAAGATCACAAAWGATCATCATTATCCTTTATTAGGACACACTTGCTATTAACTAAGGCATCCTGAGTGCTCTTTGTCACTGTACAGCTTGGATTTATTTATATATAATTTATTCTCCTGCTTTTATGGATGGATAAAGTTCAGTGACAGCTGGACCTCGAGTGCTGCTCTGATGAATAGGTAGAACAAATAGGGCATTTAGAAGAAAAACCATATAACATCCTCAGCAGATTTTTAATGGGAAAAACAAATAAAATGGAGACTGCCTCTTATTGTTACACAAWTTATTTGGAAAAGGGAAAGGTCTTATTTCTCTTTACCATACCTACAAAATGMAGATGGATTTTTCCAGATTATGTGAAAAGAATGTATGATTTATCAATACTTCAAAAATAAAAGAAGTCTAGAAATTGCTGTATTTACCAGTCAATAGGAAGCCACTGATGATATCTAACTATCCTTATTTATGTAAATATATGTAAATGTAAATATAACTATATAAGAAATGGACATCAGTGGAAAAGTGGAATTTTGAAAAACACTGTGCAAATATTTTAAAAACATTAAGTATATACATGAGGAGGGAGGGAACTGTACTTTCCCTCCTCTTTTCTTATCCTTTTTTCTCAATTTTAATTACTTTTGGTGACACAGTTTACAAGAACTGGTAGAATATATTGGGAATGTAGGAATAGAACACTGGGAATATGTTTCCTGATTTGGCTTCCTGTATCACTGTGAAATCAATGAAAGCTGAAGTTGTATAAAAAAGAATAAAGGCAAAATTTCCAAACTGCYGTTGTGCACACAATTTTAAGAGTTATTCTTGATCCCATTAGTGCTAAATTCTCATGTAAAACTTWGTTTTAGCCACTGGCCAAGAAAAAAATGGCAGAGGGCTGACAGCATTACTCAGTCCACCCCTTCTTTCTGTGAAGAACAGATGTCACTGTTCCTCTCAAGGAGTAATTGTGAATATACCAGGGAAAAATTACTTAGAAGAGCATCCAAATGGAGTACCCCATTCAAATAACTGCAGGAAGACTTTAAAAACCCACTGACAGCCAGAACCTGGGGTGTTTGTGGGCAACACTAAGGTGTCAACAGCCTGCCAGGGYTTGTCTGTCATTCTAAAAGGAGATAAAACATTTGGAAACTTGTGAGCTTTAACAGGTAATGACTATAAAGGCAGTCTGGGAGATCACTTCCTCTGTGTGTCCCTTCCAAGGATAAGATGAAGGCTCAAAACTGGTTTCCTGCAAGKTTTTGATCAGAACTTCCTGGAGGTGKGAATGAACAACARTGCAGTGATTTTGTGTTTTAACCCYCTGATTGAATTTTACTATTTGGAAAGCAGGAACACAGCTCACTTGAGAAGTTCAGATGGCAAATGAAATTCTCTATTTTTTTCCTTCTCTCCCTTATGCTTCATCAAAGTTTTTTCCACCAGTGGCAAGATTCATAGTGCAATTAAACTAAATTAGTGATTCCTGTGTGTGGTGGTRTTTGCAGGGCCCCCAGGATGAGGTGAGAGATGAGAATCTTGACTCCATGTTTCAGAAGACTGATWTATTATTTTAGCATATTATATTATTTTATATTAAAAGAAAATGATATATTAAAACTATACTAAAGAAAGAGAAAGGAAATATCAGAAGCTAGAAAGGAATRAATAATAAAATCTCGTGACAGACTCAGAGAGTTCAACACAGCTGGAYTGGGATTGGCCATTAAKTAAAAACAATTCACATGCTGGGTATGCCATTCTCCAAATCACATTCCAGAGGAGCAAAACATGGAAAAGCTGAAGCTTCCCAGCTTCCCAGGGGAAGAAATCCTGGCAAAAGGATTTTTCATAAAATATGTTAGTGACACCTGTGTGGTCTCTAGAAACAGTGATTTCAGGATTCTTAGRTTATATTTCATGTGACAAATCAAAGGAAACAACCCCCCCACAGTATTTAATTTTTTCTTCAGCACTGTTGGAAAGTTGCATTTGCTGTGGCAGAAGCATTCCTGTAAGCTCATTGGCATACAGYGACTTGATCTTTTTCCTCTTAATATTTCAGTAGGATAGCAAGTTGGCTATATAATAATTTATTGTTAGTTTCATGTTTTTTTCAAACAATAACCAAATAAAGAACATAGAAAAAAATACATACATATATATATATATATATATATATATATATATATATATATATAAGTGATTTTTGATCAGAAATGTTCATTTCTTATCTTGGATGTGATTGGACCACAATGGGGCACAGAACACAAGTGCATAGTTCCACAAAAATGGATTTAAACAAATCAAGTTAGTTTAGTSTAGAGAAAGTTATGTTAGTTCATCCCACTGAGATTGATATCTTTGTGTCTTCTCATTAGATGTTTGTGTGAAAATTTCTTGATGGTTACTCACAGAAGATTGTTTTGTAGACATGCAGAACTTTTTATTTTTAAGAATGTGAGCTGCAGGGAAGCCTTAAAAATTCCTATTAGAAGTGTATTTGAAGACATAATAATTTCACATGGTCTGCACCTCATACTTGAAAAACAAGGTGTAGTCTGTTTTTACTTGATAAAGTCAGATAAACTGTGTTTTCAGTGTTCTTAATCTTCACTGATACTCAGAGAATATCAGTCACAGTTTACCTGTTGAAGTCTTGATCTTGAACATCAGATTAAGGTCCCTGATTTGTTGCATGAATTAGTTTTACTTTTTATTATTGCTATTGAAAAATAAGATATAAACAGCGTGCTGTACGCTGTATTGCCAGAGTTAGTTACCCTTTGTAAAGTAGAATCATCAGTTCCTGCTACATTTTATGGACCACATAAGAAAAGAAACAGCAGTAACGTGTGTGAGAGAGAACTCCTTACTTTTAAAGGTGTTTTGCAATTCTTTTATTGATGTAATTAAGTCAAGAGAAGAAGCTGTGGAAAGGCTATTCTAGATAAAGGCCCCAGGAGCCCATGAATACAGATGYTCAGTGGCAGGTAGGGATGGGTAGGCAAGGGATAAAGTACAAAAGCAGATATCCTTGCAAACAAATCTACTGAGGTCTTACAACCTGCTAGCAAACTAATCTTGACAAATGAGGGGCAGTGGAGCTGCGTGAGAGGGATGTACTCCTTCAAGTCCCTGTGTTTCTGAGGTCTGAGCAGCTTCCTGGAACAGAAAATGTTGTGGCGCGCGGCGCGAGTTGCGAGTTCACGGGTGTTGAGTTTAGTTTAGAGTCAAATGTTAGATGTTTTTRTACAGTTCAAGTTTATTTTTCATYAAGTTCTATACACCTGAGATGGCKCTTGTCCCGRGCTCCCTCCCCCATTTTYCCCCAGTCCACCCTTGTCAGTCTTTTCRTTKYTTAGTTACTCCYGCCCTTTTGTTACAAGTTTTAYGTCAGTCCCCAAACCCCYCYTWRKTT
>NDFG01000135.1:2056749-2128859 GCA_002167245.1 Sporophila hypoxantha
CCKSSARRAARAAAAACAYACAGAAGAGTATTTGACTACTMTGGGAAGGAGRAAATTAAAGCACCATATGAATTCTTCTGCAGAAAGGAAGTAAYGGCAGAGGTCTGAGCAGGTGATGCAATGACCTATGGAATGCGTGCAGTCTCTAAATGAAAATAGAGTCCTTTCATTTTAGGCAGAGCAGATGTTTTACTGCTTACCTTACGGTGAGAATAAAGTCCAGCATTGTGCATTGACTTCTGCTGTTCTGTAAACTGCAGGAATAAGATGCCAACAAGCAATTTCTTTCATGATTTGGGCATTGGAAACTTTGGATACAAGATACTTTCTACATCTAGATAGATGTTTGTGACTCTCTTTGTAAGATTTTGTGGTAATATTACTGACATCATCCCAATTGCAAACTATATATAGAAAGAAACTTGAATATTCTAAAATATCTTCTGTTTTTGAAGTCTGAATGCTTTTTAAATTTGAAAAAGTTTGAGACGTTTTTACAAATTAAGAACAAAAAACATYGGAAAGATATTTTTCATCAAAATTATCACTTTATACCCTTTTTCTACTTGCTGTTATGTATCTCAATAGATTTTTTTATAATCAAAATGTGTACAATCAGTCTCTATGTGTACATTATCCTATCATCCATTCATTCAATTTCTTTCAACAGGATCAAGGAAGAAATGTGAGGGTGCCAAGAAGAGAAGCAATTACAACAGAAAGAAATGGGCTTGTTACAAGCCTACAGGCAGTTAAAATGTTATTTGTTCTACTGTGAAGCAATTAACAGCTAAGACTGTAGGAAATTTTTAATTGAGTATTGATTTGAAACAAAAGCAGTGATCACTTAAATAGTTGTGTTCTGSTGAACTGCTCTCATCTTGGCTTAATGCAGACCTTCAGACAACTGTGTTAATTAATCTGTATATGGCATTTGCCTTTTTTAAAACCTTTTGGAGGATCAGGATAGGGATTTTTTTGGATGATCAAAAATGGCAGTGYTTGGGAGATGCTACTATAAGGTTATAGGTGACAGCTATGGGAATTCCGTTCAATTRTATAACAATATTGAAGTTTCATCCTCAAAGAACAAAACTGGCATCTCTATTAACTCCAAATGCAGTTGGAGAGTCCTTTGCAGTGTTTTAAGTTTTAAATGATATGTGTGGATGTTATTGAACAAGTACTCAGGAAAAAAGTAACATGAAATGGAGTGCCAGTGGAGAAGTTGTGTTGGAAAAGTTTATARTGTCTTAGAGAAGCATCTCTGTGAGACTGAAGGACTTTCACTCCCTTCTTAGCCACAAAAACTACTTTCCTGGCAATCCCTCTTTGCTTTTTTTCTTTTTTCTTTTTTTTTTTTGGCAATCTCTCTTTTTTTGTTGTTGTTGTTTTTTGTTTTTTTGGGTTTTTTGGTGTTTTTTTTGTGGGGTTTGTTTGGTTTTTTTTTAATTTTTTTTGTGCTTTTTTGTGGTTTTTGGTTTTTGTTTTTTTTTTTTTGCCAAGGAGTGAAGCAGCAGGTTGTTTTTCTCCAGCCCATTTTTTTTTGAGTGATATGTTTGTCTCCTTTAGTTTCTTTAGTTTTACATTGCTGCTTGTCAAATAATTCTCTTTGCACACCCTTATCTAATACAGCTTAGCTTCTACTTTCAGCTGAGAAATCAAATATCTAGTTCTAGTCAGGAAGCTTAAAATATTGATGACAAACACTAATTTATGTTGATTATAGTATGCACGTGAATTGGAAGTAAAATATCTTTGGAAAAATATTAACTAGTGGCATTTATAAATATCAAAGAGATTGAAAGGCTTTTTCTCTCTTCTTAATGGGCATATAGATTTTCACAAACTCACTGTATCTTTCCTTTTGCTTCTATTTCTCTGCATTTCCTCSTCATTGATAATAGTGTCAGCACAGGTCAAAATGTTAACTGTGCTCCTATGGAGCTCTTTCCAAATTCCAGCTTCTTGCATGGTAGGCTGGCCCAGAAGACATTGCCTATCCTAAACTACAATTAGCTTAGCAATGTTATTACTAAAAAAGATGTATGAATTGCAATCTTATGTTGCTGACTACTTAGAATTTCACTTTTTGTGTGCATGCCTGGTTGCTACTCTAAAGCAAATATCTAAGGGTTTTGAATGACATTTACTGTGGTTACCATTTGATAGATGTGAAACTCCAGCAGAGTGGCCCAAAATTATACAGAAATATCTGAGCTTAGTGTGGCATCATCTTCCCTGAACAGTTTTAAAAAAAGAGTCTGGAGAAAACTGACCCATGTGAGTTTCTGTAAAGAGCTGTCACAGACTGAGGGTGGAACAGTGAAATTCTGGTGCTCAGACCTCTGCTGTAACCATTTTAATTTAAATTTTCTTGTTAAYGGTGAGATGAATAACGTTTATAACTCAACAGACACTGCAGTAGAATGAGTGTTGCTAATTATGATGAATTAATATTAGGCTAATTGTGTCTAAACTGGCAAGTGAAAAGATTGAAAAAGTATAAACTATCTTTTAGACAGAGGAAGAAGCATTTAGCAAAAGCAAAAATTCTAGACATTTTCCCATATTCCATTCAATTTCTCAAGTATATTTATTAAGTTCTTTTGCCTCCAACWTCTCCAGAAAACCAAATTTGACCTGACTGAATTCACTAACAAAGCTGAATATATGTTTCTGTCACTAGGAGCTAGATACATTCCTGCCTGAAACACCTGTCAGGCATGTCATGCCTAAATTGAGGGAGAGAGAATAATGATTTAATTCAATGAGTACCAATAATACAATTATTTTGTGATGATCCTGAATATCTGAATATTCCATAATTCCCTAAGCTTTTTGCATAACCAGCTTCAGAGTAGAGAGGCCCTTTATTTTTTTTTTTCCAAGTAAAAGGASTAATGTTCATTCTTACTCATGTACTTTCATAATAGTTTGGACCCTTTGATTTTAGGTGCCCTCTGTTTCTGTTACAAAAGCAAGAAATTCAGCATAAATTATACCTGTCCAGGAAGACAGCACCTGTGCTTCTAACCACACATCCTGGTGTTCCTTCAGCATAACTTTTGAAAGSAGCTGTCCTGTCACATACTGGGTGACAAGGAATGACAAAGGCATTGGAGGAAAGCATGTCTGATGTCTTCCTGTCATCTGGGACCATCTTGCAAGTTAATGTGTGTCACCGTCACATTTTCTGAAAAATCCCCTTGCCCAGGATTCTTCTCCTGGGAAGCTGAGAAGCCTCAGAGAAAAAGGAAAACAATGTTATCTCATTTGCTTCTCCTGTGTTTTGCTGCTTTGGAATGTGGTTTGGACATTGTTTACCAACAGGTGCATGTTTCATTGGTTACATGTGAATTGTTTTTACTTAATGACCAATCACAGCCAGCTGTGTCGGGACTCTGGAGAGAGTCATGAGTTTTTCATTATTGTCTTTTATCTTTCTGTATCCTTTCTCTATTCTTTAGGATAGTTTAGTTTAATATTCTTTAATACAATATAATATAATAAAATAATAAATTAGCCTTCTGAGAACATGGAGTCAGATTCATTCATTCCTCCCTACGATGGGGATCTCAGAAAACACCACAAATGTGGGAGTCCATAAGAACAGTGACCTGATGCTTCAGAAATGGCAATTCATAATTTATACTGGAAAATATGTGAATGGCAACAAGCTCTGATAATCCAAATATCATTATTCTTTAAATGGTCTGGTGAATGGTCTGTTACATGGATAAGAAAGTGGTTGGACRGTCACATCCAGAGGGCTGTGGTGAATKGCTCAGAGTCCCAGTGGACMTCKGTAACKAGTGGCRTCCCTCAGGTCTGTATTGGACCAGTGTTATTTAAAATTGTCATTAATGACGCTGGCAGAGGGATCAAGTGCACCTTCAGCCCATGACACCAGGCTAAGTGGTGCAGTTGACACASCTGAAGGATTGGATGTCATCCAGTGGGACCTGGACAACCTCAGGAAGTGGGGCCATGGGAATACCACAGGGTTTAACAAGACCAAGTGCTGGTGCTGCACCTGGGTTGGAGCAACCTCCAGTATCAATCTGGGCTGGGATGAGCAGATGGACAACAGCTCTGCCCAGAAGGACTTGGGGGTGCTGGTGGAGGAGAGGCTGGACATGACCTGGCCATGGCACTCACAGCCCAGAGAGCCAAACGTGTCCTGGGCTCATGCAGAGCACAGGGGAGGGAGAGAGGGAGGGAGGGAGGGAGAGGATTCTGTCCCTCTGCTCTGCTGAGAGCCCACCTAGAACTGCATCCAGCTCTGGGCTCCCAGCACAGGAAGGACATGGACCTGTTGGAGGGAGTCTAGAGGAGGTGACTGGAGGGAGGGAGGACCTCAGGAAAGGCTGAGCAAATTTGGTTTGTTCAGAGTGGAAAAGAGAAGGCTTCAGGATGACCTAATTGTGGCCTTCCAGTACCTGAAGGGAGACTACAAGAAAGAAGGAAAGGGGGTTTTTATAGGGACATGTAGAGACAGGACAAGGGGGAATGTCTTCAAACTGAAAAAGTAGGCTTAGATGAAATATTAAGAAAAAATTCTTCACTGTGAGGGTGGTGAGGCACTAGCATGGGTTGCTCAGAGAAGTTGTGGATGCTCCATCCCTGGGAGAGTTCAAGCCAGGATGGATGGAGCTCTGAGCAAGCTGATATAGCAAAAAATGTTCCTGAACACACAGAAGGAGGTTGGAACTAGGTGATCTTTGAGGTCCATGCTATGATCTATTCCATGTTTTTCCTCCAACCCCCCACGTGCCATGTGACAAATGCACATCTTCAGAAAGGCTGAACAGATTTTTGATTGATTATTTATGAGACAAAAATAGTCTCTTCCACTGGTACCAGTGGCCCTTTATGGAAGAAAGAGCCAGCAATGTTTAGTGTTAATAYCTGAGCACAAAGTGATATAAATGGGCACCTGAGTGCTGCCCATGGGGAAATGAAAATCCCAGGCACAGATTGCCTTGGTGTTGTATGCACTGACAAGGGATTTACTGTAAGAACTATTGATTGTGGCAAATCTTGGGGTCTTTTCCCTCTGGGTAAGTAGATTCTGCTTTAAAAGAGAATAAAGTACTTTAGGCAAAGTTTTTATCTGAAGACAGAAATGTCACAGGGACATTCAGAAATCCATTTTTGGTGCAGAGGACAATGAAGATGAACAAAACTCATCCTTCTGTTTCTGCCAATTTTCTACCATTTGACATATTGGCCCTCTAAGTAATTTTATACACATRAGAAGTCTGCTGAAGTGCTCGTGAAAGGCAGTGGAGGAAAACTATGTATATATGCACTAATGGTATTGTTATGCATCTCATGTGTAATAAAAACATGCAACTCATGTTTTCTGGATTCCAAAGCAGTTGTACTACGACTTATAGGTGCAAATTGGCTGGAAAGGAGTTGTAGAAGGAACAGATTGCTAAATGCCTTTAAAAAAATATTACTTATTTCTTAAYAAGCTGCTTTGTGTGCAATTTCTTTAGTTTTATGAGAAAGAAGTATAAATTGGAGTTTGTGTTTGTCTACATAATTTCACTGTATTTTGGTATAGTAACTCAGTGGAGTGGTGAGGAAACATTACATCTTTGGCTTAACCTGATGTTTCAGTTCTTTGGCTGGGATGTGAACACAGCTAGTTTTTACTACAAGCATGTAAGTGGAACTGGATTAACTTGTGGGATGTGGGGTGGTTCTTTTTTGATCAGTGTCTTGGTTTGGRAAGACAGGAGTCTGCTGAGGAAGGCAGGACCCTCCCCTGAAATGGAGAATGTAAACTCTCCCCACCCTTCCGAATTGCTATAAATTTTAAATTAAGGGGCTCTCAGGCAAAAAATATGGGAGCAGGAAAAAAAAAAAAAGGATAAAATAAACAATGCAGTCCACTAGAACAACAGTGACAGAGTCAGAACCCAACCTGACACCCTGTGGGTCAGGGTGTTGGTGGCAGTCCAATTGGAAATGTGGCTGCAGTCCTCCTGAAGTATCAGGTGTGGTTCTGTTAGAGCAAGGGGGCCTGTAGAGAAGGATGCATTCTTCCTCTGAAGATCCAATGGAAGGAGAGGCAGCTACTGTTCCTCTGGGGAATCCCGTGGAGGAAGCCGTGCTGGTGTCTCAAAACCTCTGGATTATATCGGGGTAGCAATGCTTAGCTCCTCCCTCTGGGCTCACATCTCCCAATGGGATGTTATAGTTCTTATCAGTCATGCAGTGACATTCAATAGTCTGTTATCAGCAGAGGTCCCCTCCCGAGGGAGGAGTGAATGTGGCCACTCAGAGAGATAAGGCAAACTGCCCACTTGACAAAGGTAATCTGCCATACAGATGGTAATGGAAAACATCTTGCATTGCAATCTGGAACAGTCAGACTTGTATTTTCTATTAGACCTCTCCAAATGTCAGAAGATACAGAGCCATATTCCTCATGTGGGTTCTCTGTCTTTTCAGGATTTCTTGGGAACCCCAGAAAYGTCCTTTAATGTCCTCAGTTTTTCATGTCGGCAAAATCTGCAGCCTTCCTTCCCACCTTGTTCTGCAATCTGACAGATTTCACAAGCTATTTTAATCATGGCTTTCCCAGGTCTGTGCCTGGGTGGGGGACTTCATACTCCAGGCAGGGGATGGCAGAACAAATGTTGCTGGTGGTTTGGAAGTCCTGATTCACTATCCTCAAMAAGTCTTCAGCCACAGGCAAATATATTTTTTTTGCTCTGGGGAATATGCTATTTCAGTCAAAAGGAARAAGAGATGTTATTTTTTGAAACCATTACTGATCATCTTCAGTAGCTTTAGGCACTGAAGACCGGGCTGCTTATATTTGGGAAAAGATAGTCTACAACCAAATTTCTCCTCTTTATTTTGTATTGCTGTGGTGGGAAAAACTAACTACATTCATAAAGAAACAATATGCTAAGTAGCTTTCCAAGTACTTTGGGATAGCAGATGCTATTAGAAGGGCAGTTTTTCAAAATTTTAGAGTAATTTCTTTCCCTGCTGCTATAGGAAGCAAAATAGATTAAGAAAATACCTTTGGTCTTGTAAAGTTTTCAAACTTACTTTGTTGTGTAGTTTAGGTATTTTGGAATTAGTACCTCTTTTTTTTTTTTTTTGGTAAAAGTCTTAAAGTTATGAACATACCTGAAAATTCACTCTGACTTACTCTCACTTCTGATTGGTCCAGTTCACCATAAGCAGGTGTCCCACCTCAGCAGAGTCTTCATTAGGATTTATATGTTAGACACCCTTGTGCTGTACAACCTTTCACTTAGAGCAGCTGACAGAGATAACTCTGGCAGCTCTAAAGTTTACATGATTTCCCACTCCTGACAGGGCTCTTAAGTCTGCATTTCATTTTGTTCAAAGTGAGTGAAAGATCAAAGGAAAATGAAAATGAAGTAGAAAAATCAGAGTGGCTGGGTCAAAAGGATGGACACCCATCTCCAAATTACTCAGGAGTTTCAGAATCAAGGTGATGGACTATCATTGTTACACCATTTCCAGTTTTTCATTCTTTTAGAYGTTCGGTACCATGACTTGTTATCTTGTGTCAACATCACCTTCTGCCATTTTGGGGAGTCAAATAGTCAGGGTGGAACCAACAATTACACTGAAAGCTGACCTAAGATTAAAAACATGTGAAGTTTCCTGCATTTGGTGATGGTAGTGAATGCAAAGATGCTCTTACTCTTCTCCTGCTTGTCTCTTCTTTTCAAAGAATTGTTACTCTGAAAATTTAGATGAAGAGTTTTGGGGTTTTTTTTGTAATAAATGGGCTACAATAATGTCTGTAAAAGTCTTAAAGGAATTTTCTCACATCATTCTAACAAGATACTGCACACTGTTTGAAATTTCAGAAAAAAATCACTGTATAACTTCACAGCAAATTGTTAAAATGCAGGTTATAAAAACTATTTCTATTATTTTTCTCTTCTAAACTCCAACACACTAACAGGAAAAGAAATTTTGGAAAATAGTGTTCACTTGTGTTCTACAATGCTCAGAACTACATTATCCATCTGGTGTCTATATGCTCACTGTCTTCTCACATCTAGTCATTTTTCTGTGCTATGGGACACATTTATTTCAATGACAGGATGGCTTTGGAATGAGATTCTAACCATAACCAGATGATATGATAAGCTTAGACATACAGTGATAAACTTACCCATTGAAGTGTTTCCTTAGGTCTTGTAATAACTTGGATGAATAAAGCAGTCAGTCAATCACTCAACCTTCATATTTCTGCTTTTTTCTTTTTAGTAGAATATATGCTATAATTCAGAAATTATTTCAAGGAAAGAGGTACATTCACTAGGTATGCACATTGGCATATTTCGGGGGAAAAACTAGTTCCAGAATAGTCCTTAGGCTTATATATGCTTCACTAGAGAAATAGCTTCTTGCAGTTCACAGGTGAAAGAGCAGTGTTCTGAAAGAGGTTTCCAATATGTATGAATCACAAGCAGAATAACTGCAGTTTCATGTTCTGCTTTAAGGACCACATAAATGGTTTGTTATTAGGCTGCAATATAAGGCTGCAACATATTAGGCTGATCTRTATTTAAAAAAACCTTGAGGGGTGAGTTATGGCTTCACTGGCTCATAATCTCTGCCATATTTTGCACCACCTTAACAATAAAGTCTCCAAGGTAGTTTGGATTTAATTCTGGAGTKTCTAGAGTTTACCTTGTGAGCACAGTAAAACCTTTTGGGTGTAGTGGTGGGTGGGCTCTGTGCAAAGGCTGTCTTGCTTTGGGGTAGGTAGGAGTTTGGAGGCTTTTGGTTTTTTGGAGGCTTTTGGGTTTCTTTATTTAATGGTCTTGCTCTGCAATCTGAGGCCAGCRTGCTTAGCAGGGGGAGGTAATTCTGTTCTCTGCTTTCCTTCTGTAAGCSTTTTGCTTGTTTGATTTGGAAACARGAGRCTTCATGCCAGGGCAGTGGAAAAGGAGTTGGGGTTCAAGTGCATTTTGTCATGTTATAAAAGAGAAAGCACAGCTGTGGGAGCAAGTGGAGCTAGACCCTGAGAGAGGATGTGAGAAACCTGAAACATGCCTGTGGTCTCCCCTGTTGAGGAACTGCACACACCTTATCAGCTGGTCTTCTGTACATGCTGGATCTTCTTTTATCAGAATTGACTCTTTTTTTTTCTTTTTGTAAGTCTCTGGCATCATGGAATATTATTTAAACTTTTTTTTTTCAGTGTGCTTTGCAATATCTGGAAGCAAGGTCATACACAGCCAGACTAGTCATTGCCTCATTTTCACTGAGGTTGGTATGAAGGTATATACACACTTCAGTCTCTCTGGAAAAGAAATATTTCAACAGATGTTACTGGGGTCAAACCCAGTAACACATAATTTCCTCTGCTCTCCAACTAGCCCTGAGGAATTCCACTGGCTATGTAAAACTCATCAGCAACGGTTTAAAGTCTGTACCAAACCAAAAGTGTAAAGGTCACCTAACAGGCAAGTTTACAAAAATCACAGGGATGTTAAGTCCASGAATAAGTGCCCACTTTCCCAGAGCTTCTGTTGTCATGAGGTTGGGTCCTGAGCACTGGGCAAACAGACCTGTGGGCTATATGGCAGGATTGTAAGCTACCACTTGAAACTGTGTTATAGTAGTTGCTGAAAAAACTACAGGTTTCTTCAGGGTAACTTCTCTGAGTGTCCCTTCCCTTCCATTTCAGAGGTTCCTTTAGCTCTGAGAGCTTGGTGCCAGTTTAGGGAAAGTTTCAATATTTCTTGCTTTACTTAGTGTCCTGAGCCAAGGGCAGGTTAAACCTCTTCTGTAATTCAGATTCCCAAAGTATTTGGGTGACCAAATTCAAGGGAGAGAAACTGTGTTAGGTGCTTCCCTACACTTGGCAGACTGTCAGCTGTCAGGCATCAATTCCCAGTATTGCATTATGAGATCTGAATCTCAGTCAGTCTTAAGTTTCTAGGCCCTATAAACATCTTGCCTCAAAAATGATAAAAAAAATGGATATAAATCAACTGATTCTGAAGAGCAGTTGATGCAATGCTCTTCCACTCATTTTTGTCTATGTATATCTCAGTCATGTGGACAAGAGATGGATATAAGATAAACTTGACAGGGCATGCTACTTGGAATATGTCAAAGGCTTTGGCTTCTTCAAGTTTGGTTCTGTTCCTGTGTGTTATTAGCAGGGAAATCTTTAACACCTTAAGGCATAAAATTCACGGATTGAACTCTTATTGCCAAAGTAAGAGGAATTGCGTTTCAGAGGCTTCATGMCAGAATTCACAGCTCTTAGTGAGGCATTGGTGATGAGGCATTTTTCTATTCCAAATGGACAAATTATATTGGCAGAGGTAAATGCAGGAAGATAAGTGAAGCATCTTATGCTTGAAGGGGAAGTTGTGGAAGTGATGGAGGGCAAATTGCTGGTGGCCTTCTCTCTCTGAAGCATCCTCTGTAGCTGGAACAGACTTTAACTACTCTTCAAAACTACCCGTGGGTGTTTTAAAATATTTATTACTTTCTCCTTCTTTAAAGTTAAAGCCTGCATCTGCCCACCACCAAACAAATCCTTTAAGAATAGACATGGCTTGCTGCTTCTCTGCAGTTGGTACTTAGCAGTGAAGAGAGAMACTTGTGTCTGCAATTAGAAATTAAATTCCTCATCCTCCCTACTGTGTGGGAAGTTCTCATTCCTTCATTCTTGCCCCCTTGTTGCAAGGCTGAGGCATCTGGCTATCTTGAAAAAGCCTGGGACTCTTAAAGTTAGACATTTCAGCCTTAATAGTAATAATTAAGAAAGGTATTCAGCTTGCATTTTTAAGCACTGAATAATCCTTGTCAAGTAGCTAAGAACTGAAGATGAGTACTTGTTATAATCACCATTTTTTGGGAAAATGGACATGGACAGTTAACTACTGAATAGTACCAAGTCTTCTTGGGAGGAGCAGGTATAATGACCCCCTTTTTGGTRTCTGTGGATATAGAAATCTAATTATAGTGTTTTTTACTTAGCAGTTATGCAAGCAGACAGATTTGCTTTTGACCTGCTCTTTTCAATAGACCCAGTTAAATCCTCCTGATTTATTCTGGTAGGCGGCACCTCAGTTCCAAGTTAGAAAAAATAACAACACTTCCATTATGAATAGTAATATTTTTTTTCCAAAGTTATCTCCAAGTTGGAAGGGAGGTGAATAGCTRAGCTGAATTACTGAATTCTGAGTGTTTGCTCTCAGATTTAGCAGAGGTTTTTTGGTAGCAAACTAATCACTGCTACTTGACGTATGTCCCTATTGCTGCAGTATTTAGGTAAAATCTCAGATTCTGCATAATTTAGGAATAAGGCTTAAAACCCTGGTGGCACAAGCTCTACAGAGATCAGAAAACAGCTGTTTCTTGGACATCAGCCCCAGAACCTCCATGAGYAGCATTAATGAGAACAAGTTCTGCACCATTTGGAGCACGAGAGAGAAGCTGCTCTGCTCTGTGTTCACCCAGAGCAGACTGGGCAGCCCGAGGCACAGATACTCCTTCTGCATGGCCACCAATCACAGGTGTGTTCAGACTCTTAATTCAGTACAAAAAGCTTGCCTGTAGCCACAGAGTAAATCTGGGAGTTTTAGCCAGCCTCTCTTTCACACAGCTTTGTATTTGGGAGAATAACAGCTTCATCCCTTTTCCTTCGCACAGGGAAAGCAAAACAGTTCAATAACACTTGCTGTCCTAGACATTAAGCACGTAGGGGGTTTTGCCCCCTGCATCTGATGTCATTTTTTCTAGTGGCACTTGCAGGTGGGGCTGTTACTGCTGCCCCAGGCTTCTCTGCTTTGCTGGCAGAGCTCTGAGCACTCTCCCCGTGCTGGTCTTGTGGGTCAGTGTGCAGTGCTCAGAGGTCTGGGARAGGTCCAGCTGAGGACACAGAGCTCAAGTGTCAGAGCAGATGTGTGGAACAAACAGGCAGAGCTTCTGGGAGTGCGTCCCCCATGCTTGGCAGACACGGTGGGTACTTGTCACAGACATCTTTTGTGGAAAATCCTTTCCTTAGGATTTTTCCTCCTGAGAAGCTGAGAGGCCTCAGGAACAAAATGGAAACATTGATTATCTGCTGCTGTGGAATGCAGCAGGTGCATCTGTGATTGGCCCATGTTGGATGTTTCTAATTAATGGCCAATCACAGCCCAGCTGGCTCAGACAGAGAGTCCAAGCCACAAACCTTTGTTATCATTCTTTCCTATTCTATTCTTAGCCAGCCTTCTGATGAAATCCTTTCTTCTATTCTTTTGGTATAGTTTTAATGTAATATATATCATAAAATAATAAATCAAGCCTTCTGAAACATGGAGTCAGATGCTCATCTCTTCCCTCATCCTCAGACCCCTGTGAACACCATCACAGGTGCTCATCTGTCCCTGGTCAGCAGAATGCTGGGACTGGGACTTGCAGTCAGCAGCCTCTGTCAGACTGGGATCTACACCAGAGCTACTGCCCTGAGCAACATGAGAACACTTTGCTGTGTTATCTAAATTTGTCTCTATGGTTAGAATGCCTCCTGCAAAATGCAACAATCCCCTTTCTTTTAGAATAAGCCCACTGATTTCTGTGTTCTTGAAGTAAAATCCAGTGAAAAAGCAATTTTGGACTAGTAATTATTTCCTTTTAATATTGACTTATTTCTACAGTAGTAGACGATTAAAAAATACTTTGGGGAAAAACATTGAGAAACTTGTTCTAGGAATGTCAATAAGAATTTTATGCCATTACTGTAACACTACTGTTTCTCTTGTTTCTTCAGTACAATTTGGTATGGATCCACTGATTCAGTTTCACAAGACATTGTAAGGTTGTAATTATTTTTTCTTCTAGCAACTTTCCATATTGTATCTCTGCTGCTTTTCTCTGTGCATCAATATCTGAAAAGAATRTCTGTCATATTTATTTTGTGTCTTTCCACATAAATAAAAAGGTTTTATTAAAACAGTGTCTAAACTTACCTTTCATAGAACATCTAAATATTTTTTCTGAAAGCCAACAGGTTTGTTGACCAATAGAGGCACTCACTAAAGTCTGGATAACATCTTCCTGAGCMTGAACAAGACTGCCCTGCAGAGACTGTGTGGTGCTCCATTGAGAGCCATGGCAGTGAGGATGCAGATTTCTCTATGCTAAATTATAAACATGTAAACTCTGATCTCAGAGCTGAGGGCTCCTTTTCTGTATAGGCTGTGGCATGTCCAGCACAGAGTGTGATRATGTGTGCATGCCAGCTTGGCTGAAATGTGGTGGGTTTGTTTTGTGCAGAGGCTTTGGCAGTCATTAAGTGCACCCAGGAAAAACAGGCTCCCTGTTACCTGCARCTAGGTGGGCATCTTGACCAGCTCGACCTTTGAGTCAAAATTTCTTGCCCMCCAAATAACTATCAGGTGACTTTARGTACTATGCTATTAACTGGAAAGTTAAAGTAACATCATGGCTGTGTCTGACATCCCTGACATGGCATTTTCTTAGTTCACGCTCATGCCGGTGCTGAATTAACTGTGTGAATTCTGACAACCCAAATCAGGCTGCTTTTCCTCCAAGCCCCTCCACGTACAGAAGGATCACTGCAGTTCACAAGGGTCACGAGCATGGATTTGGGCTGTGCATCATTCTTGTCTGTTTGAAAAATGCAGGCAATAATGAAGCTTGTGTTGTTGACTYAGAATTGTTTCTCAGGAAGGATGTACGCTTGTGGTCAAGGTCAAAGCAAAGTAGAGGAAAAACATGTTGATTTTGGTTGGGGAAAAGAAAGCTGTTTTTGAACGACTAAGGTTCTGTCAAAAAATGTATTATATAATCACCCCTAAGTGGCCTTTTCCCCCCTGTGGGTGACCCATTTATTTTGTTTTGCCCTGGCCCTCCACAGCACTACCCATGTGAGTCCATTTCTTGTATAAACTGTTAGGATGTTGTCATTTGGTGTCATTCCTAGTTACATGCTTGCTTTGTCTTTATTTTTTTGAGACTTTGGGGAATAAAACTTAAAACTTCTACTGTGCCTGTGTCATAAATCAAACATTTCAGTGGAAGATAATGGTGCACTTAAAAGTGACAGAGACTTCAATCTATATAACACATAAAGAGCAACAGCTTGTCTGCAACTTGAATTGTAGTTAATTACTTAGAGTCAGCATTTACATATTTAGTATAGTGTATTAGTTTAGAAAACAAAACAAAATAAATTTCATTCTCTCCAATGCTTTTGATCAAGTGTATGAAAATCAGAACAATTTCTTTTATCCTGTTTTTATTTTTGTACAATTTAGTAATGTACACCCCGGTAAAAGCTTTAAAGAAGTTAATTCAACTATTCTATCATTTTAATTCACTTTCTGCAAATGTTTGAGAAGAAGTGGTTCGTGCAGAAATCTCTTCTTTCAGGATTCAAATGCTTCCCACTTCAGTCCATGTACTCCCATGCCAATAGTTTTTGTGCGCGATGTAACCACAGAGGTTATTCTCTGCAGGAATATGCTTTTCTATGCTCTCTAGGATGCAGATGGGTTTTGGAGACCTGTGTGGGGATAGGCTTGTGTCCCTTGCACTACATAAGGGGTGCAGAGTCCCTTTTTTAGCACACAGAAATGGTGGCAGAGTGTTTGAAGCTATGAGAAACAAACCCAACACAGATAAGGGGACTTTGGCCCTTTGCCAGTATTGTGCAAAACTAGGAGAAATTGTTTGGGACACTATAAATTTGCAATAACCATGCCAGGAAGATTGACTATGACCTGGTCTGCTCACTCTGCAGGAAAATGGTTGTCACCAAGCTTTAWTGCCATACTTGCAGTGAGTGTTTTTGTACACCAGGCAGCCCCTGGCATCAGGAAATGTGTTAAAAGTCATGTGCCAGCGTGGTGAGSACCAGCACAGATTGTTTGTCTCAGCACAGCTCACATTTATTTAAGCAGAGGGAAGAGTGCCACTTGCTGTGAGACAGGACCCTACTCCCCTGGAAGCCAAGAAGAGTATCTGTAAGCAGACAGGCTGAWACACAGCCAAGGGGCTTTGAAACATCCCATCAGATAATCCTCTTTCCCCTTCCAGAGCCTGCTTGCTCCATGAGTACCTCTGTGCTCACTGCCAACCCAGTGCTCCAGGTCTGGAGCTGTTCATGAACACAGTTTTCTCTGGAGTCCTGGAGAAGGGAGAGTGCCACAGATCTGCAGAATAGCCAATCTTTGGTGCCTGTCTATTAAAATACATGCTTTTTCTCTTTCTTTTTCTTTTTCTTTTTCTTTTTCTTTTTTTCTTTTTTTTCTTTTTCTTTTTTCTTTTTCTTTTTCTTTTTTCTTTCTTTTTCTTTTCTTTTCTTTTTTCTTTTTCTTTTTCTTTTTCTTTTTCTTTTTTTCTTTTTCTTTTTCTTTTCTCTTTTCTTTTTTTTCATTTTTTTTCTCTTTCCTCTTTTTCTTTTTTCTTTTTCTTTTATTTTCTCTTTTTCTTTTTCTTTTTCTTTTTCTTTTCTTTTTCTTTTCTTTTTTCTTTTTTTTCTTTTCTTTTTTCTTTTCTTTTTCTTTTTCTATTTTCTTTTTTCTTTTTCTTTTCTTTTTCTTTTTCTTTTTTTTTTTCTTTTTCTTTTCTTTTTTTCATTTTTATTTTCTTTTTTTTCTTTTTTCCTTTTTTCTTTTCTTTTTTCTTTTTCTTTTTTCTTTCTTTTTTCTTTTTTCTTTCTTTTTTCTTTTTCTTTTTCTTTTTCTTTTTCTTTTTCTTCTTTTTTCTTTTTTCTTTTCTTTTTCTTTTCTTTCTTTTCTTTTTCTTTTTCTTTTTCTTTTCTTTTCTTTTTTTTTTTTCTTCTTTTTTTCCTTTTTCTTTTTTATCTTTTCTTCCTTTTTTTTCTTCTTTGATTTCTTTCTTTTCTTTTTATTTTCTTTTTCTCCTGTTTTATTCCCTTGATTTTCTATTTTTCTTTCCATTTTCTTTTTGCCTTTCTCTTTTTTTCTTTTCTTCCTTTCCTTTTTTTTCCTTCCATTTCCTTTCCCTTTTCCTTCCTTTCCTTTGCTCTTTTCCTTTTCCTTTCTTTCCTTTTTCGCTTTTCCTTTCTTTTCCTTTTCCTTTTTCCTTCCCTTTTTTTCCTTTCTCACTTTCTCCTTTCCCTCTTTCCTCTTTCCTTTTCCTTTTCCTTTTTATCCTTTTTCTTTTCTTCTTTTCTCCTTTTACCTTTCCTTTTCTTTTATCATTTTTTATCAGAAGGAGCATTTAAAAAGGCCTGAACACACTGAAGGAACTGCAATATCATTTTGCTCTATAGTGCATCACATATGACTTACTAGTTATTTATAACTATACTTGGTGTCTTAATTAATTTAAAAGTGACTGGTTTACAGGATGGGTCAAGAGAAAATTTAATTTTGAGTTGACTATGAATAGGCAATGCTGTCCATGTGCCTGCAAAGGGAAGGTAAAGTATTCAGGACCATTAGCAGAGGTGTCAGACTTTAAGTGTGCATTTGCAGATTTGCAAAATGAGCCAGGTGAATTCCCTTCCCTGTGGGTGATGTCTCTAGGGCCACGTTGAAGGGCTGCATTTGGACCTTGCTGTGACTGATGGCAGCATCTGGATAGCACTTCTGCCACACAGATGTGGAATGAAAGCTCTAAAAAAGTCTGAGCCAAACATTGTGGAACTACTATGAGATCAGGAGAAATATAAATCTGAATTTGAGTCTCTTTAGATCCTCTATCACCTCTGCACTGATCAATGTTTTTTTTTTGCCAAAGCAGAGTTTTAGGTGTTATACTCCACCTTATCTGACTTTCAGCCCTGCAGTCTCTCCCCTCATCCACCAGCCACAGCCAAAGAGTGGCTCAGGTGCATCTTTGTGGTATCCTTGCTGTGGAGCACTTCAGAGATGATCACTGTGTTTCTAAGTGATAACTCAGTGAAAACATAAATTAACGCAAAGGATGACTCTGTTATCACTGCTAATCAGGTGAAAAATAACTCAGAAAAAGTTCATTTAATGCATTCTGGATGAATATAGCTCTGTAACCAACAGCTTTTGTAAATGTCTAATTGCTTTTAAAAGCAAGTTTAATGCACACAAATATTTTTTATTTAATAAATATGTGCTTTTCATGTTGAAAGTTCTGAGCTTTGCTGTGGGTTCAAGAGTTCTTCATTGTTCTCAACTATATTACTTTAAAAAATTATTACAAAATGAAACAAACAGGCTTCTGTCATAGTTAGGACATGCTCYTACTTTAATAAATTGTCTCCTTGGTAAGTACCTCCATGCTGAGCTCTCAGTAGCTCAAGCTTTTCAAAGGAATGCCTTATAAGTTCTGACATTTAGGATCATTTTTAAAAAAAACCTTCAAAATGCCTTCTCCATTTTTGTTCTCCTATTTTGCTGTCACACACTGAGTTTATTTAGGAGACTTCATGAGTTTCAGAGACTTCCTCAAAGGTTTCACTGCTAGGAAGAGYMGCATGCTAAAGGCTGCCACCTTTTCTGTAGCTACKTGGAGGTGCCTAAAATAAAAGCTTGTTGATAATGCAGTATTTTTTTGKCTATTTTTTGGTTTGTGACTTCTGTGTATTGCTGATAGTGGTCAGGGCAAGTAATCCTGAATATTGGMATAGGAGATACTTATATCACTTGTCAATCTGCCCCCTGAATTTCATAGGAGAGGGAGCAGAGATGGCAACATTAATATGGWATTTTTCGCATATTCTCTTTTAATTATTTCATTATTATTATTTYTATTATCATTACTATTATTTTTATCATCATTACTATTTTTATTATTTCATTATATTATTCATCTCTTTTTTCTTGTTTCATTATTGACATGAATTCTAGAAAAATGACTACAATCCATGGCTGTCTGTAGCTGGTGAGGCCTTCTGTCCTCACTGAAGGTTTCATTGTCTTCATCTAGGCATGCTGCTTGTTGTCCTGAGCAAAACTTAATTTCAAGAAACCCAYGGCAGTAAATATTTTGAGGCATCACTTCTAATTGTTTTACAATGGCAAGTATAGGTCAGAGCTAGCAGGGAAGCCTGCTAAGTCAACCGAGGTAATAAACTGAAAATGAATAATAAACTAATTTTCATGGCTGACGCTTCCTCTCTGAATCAGAGAAGAGGGAAGAATAGCTTGAGAAGAGTTATGGGGARATATCAGTTTGATTTATGGACAGTAAGCTTGCTGTGGACTGTATATGAACATGGATTTAAACAAAAACTACCACTTCTTGTTTGAAGTGAATCTTTAATGCCACAGTAAAACTTGAAGAGAAAATATAAGAGAACACTATTCCTCCCACTAGAAAAGARCTGGGGGTAGAAATGTGAGATCAGTCAAAGCAACTGGATTCAGAGGTGGCACTTTTGCTCTATATTCTTCTTGTTGTAAAGATTTATTTTTGTCTTTGATGAGTTCAAACAGATGCAGAGAGAATGAACTAGACTGATTTTGTAGGGTTAACACAGCAAAAACCCCTAATTCCTTATGAAGATGATAATGATGCCAAAATATGAGGCCCACAAAAAGGAGGGAACTTCATGAGGTGAGTTTATGTCTAGTATTCAATACTGAGCTGAGATTCACAGGTTCAGTCCATGTTCAGTCCCCTTCTCTAAGGGATGTAAAACTCCAAGGGATGCAGCAATTAAGACCCAAATCCAAAYCCTAAAACAACAGATGACAGAACTTCCATATCTATCTTTCAAACTCATGGCCAGTTTTGTGACAGTAACTTCTGATTCTGTAGCTATACCCCCCTCCCCAATCCCCACCAGTTTATTCTGATGCAAACTATCTTAACTCTCTTAAATTTACTAGAGAGGGAATAGTTTTCTCAGAATGAGAGCCMGTGGATAATGACAATGCTCTTGGGAGCATCTAAACTTACAGAGGAGGGGTTACAAAGCCTCGATTCAGTTGGGTTATCTTTAAACTGTTCAAGATTATTTTAATAGTTAATATGGTTGTATAATCAATAGAGAATTCTAGGTATGCATTTGAAAGGCTTTTTTCTCCCTACCAATATTTTCCTTTCCCTTTGGTTCTTTCTYCTGGATAAAGTAAATTATTTGCTATAGATTTATTGTCCTCTTGTCTCTGTATCTCATCTTCTATWTAATGTTCTCCCTTGCTGATAGTCTAAAGGAGTGATTGGCATTGTGTTTTCTTTGGATGACAAAAATATAGCAGAATATTCTGACCAGTTAAAATAAAAGAATGAGGATAATGAATTTTCAGAATTGATGGCCACTTCACTTAAATGACAGCACAGAAATCAGCAACCTACCCTCTATCCAAGAAGTTTGATAAACCAGGATGTATCCTAGGGAGTTTAAAACAAAAAAAAAGCTTAATGGCAAGGACTATTGATTTTTATAGGTAGTAATTTTATTTAACTGGATTTTCTGCCAGATTATTTAGTGGTGCTCATTATCTGGTCTTTATCAGTCTCATTACCCACTTCTTACCATGCTAAAGAAGTGTTCACTTTCATCTTACCTGAAACTCATAAATGCAGGAATTTAATTCTCAGTTCTCTGTCTGTGGTTGATAACTGCCTGTTTCTCCACCACTATGCAGTTAATAAATCAAAATGCAGATTAATCAAGAGTATAAAGAAGTCTTTTGTAGCTTATTTCCTTTATGTGTCCCTGGCTTATTTTTCATAAGCTCCCCTGAAGCATGTGAAAACCAGCCTATTTGGGAAGTGACCTAGGATAAACTTCATACATTTAGTTAAAACATCTGTCTTCCAAGTGTTTTGTACTATTATAGTAAAGAGTTGTTGATGTGTACCTTTTTTTTTTCTTTTTATTTTCTGTAAAGATATTTCCCCATGATAAGAACACCGGGATCCAACACATGTCTAGTGTGCACCTCTGTTTTTGTAGAATATCTCGTCATACCACATACCTTGTAAAGACTTATCTTTGGRTTATGCCTGCCATTGAAAGGCTGCACTAAAATTATTGGAACAAAATTGGAAGAAATTGCTTTAAATTTTGAGTTGGAGTAGACATCTGCATGCTATAGTGCTAAATCTGGAAAGTGCTGGYTCTCTGAGGCTCCTGATTGCTCCTTGACTGCCTGGACTTTTGGGGCCCTGGCTGTCCTTACAAAGAAGCTTTTGGGATGCCCATTTTGCTTCTAAATGGAGTAGAAATCAGGTGCTGCTGCATGGAAATGCCAAAGTTTTGYGTCCTCCCAGTTCTGCTCARACTCATAGAAACATAGAATGGGTGGTGTTGGAAGGGACCTTAAAGATCATCCTGTTTCAATCCCCCTGCCATGGTCAGGGATGCTCACAGCCCCATCCAGCCTGGCCTTTAACACTTCCTGGRGTGGGGCACCAACAACTTCTCTGGGCAAAATGGACATATGGAGATATTAACTCCGAGTGAGTATGGTGAKTGTAGAGATATAGGCAGAAGAGAGCAATTTCTTTGTTGCTGGACTTAAATGGAAGGGCACATATCTGCAGGAATATTCAAAAACTGTTTCAGACAGCAGCAGCTTCTGAGGAGCAGACTCCAGACCTGTTAGTCAGAGGCAAAGTGTTGTGGAAGGAAGTTCAGTGATGGAAAAGGAAGTGGAAGGATGACTTGAATCCTTTGAAAACAGCCAAACTCCCAAGCGCTGGCTCGCACTACCAGCAAATAGCCTGCAAAACTTGGTTTAGAGAAATAAAGCTGTTTGTGAGTTTTGAAAACACTGAGTCAAAAAAACTCATGTGTGATTCTATGGCTTAAAAACATTGGAAGTTTTTTTTTTTTCCTAGTTCAATTTAAGAAAGAAAAGAAAGAACCCTTCTGGCTGTGGCCATGTATGCCAGCCATCAGCCAGGAGTAAAGCTTTACAGCTGACTTAGAAACCCYTGAGAAATGGGTTTTCTAATGGAAATACTGACAGCCCCTGGACTAGCAACACTAGCAGGCACYGTTGTAATAAATGAGACTGAGAGACACATGATACAGGGCCCAGAAGGTAATTAATGGCTAGAGTGAAATAAAATATAGACACAGCATCCCGCAGAGAGCATGACTCAATGGAACAAACTTGTAATAAAGAACAAAGAATGTCTGTTTAGTAAAGAGCTGTGTGAAACTGCTTGTAAAATAAATCATGAGCTAGTGCTAGAGACAGCTGAGCTCTCTGTATGTTTCTTTTAAATAGCAGGATTAACAAACGCCCCTTCACTGTAAAAAACCATTTTTGGCAATGCAGAATTGCAGCTAAAATAAAAAGAGAAGAAATGAAATGCTAAGTGCACCTATGCAAACAAGATCTTAACACACTTCTCAGCAGAAATATGGCAGAGGGAAGTTATGACTGCACCCACCACGTCATCTTTTTAACCAAGTAACTTTTGGGCTGGCTCTCATTCTGATTTAATCCAACTGTCTTCTCATTCGGAATACTTGACTTTATCCTTGCCGCACGTTATATGTCAAAGCAGCCATCAAAATAGTTCATACTCCTTAATTTCCTTAATTAAATTCTAAGCTTTAAAAAAAATGTAAAARTCACCACCACAAAAACCTCCCCAAGCCCAGACTCTGTTGCTTTGTTTCTTGCAGTGCTTCCACTGACTTCAAGATGCCTTCTCCATTTTCATCCTCTTCTTTTGCTGTCACACACTGAGTTTATTTAGGAGACTTCATGAGTTTCAGAGACTTCCTCAAAGGTTTCACTGCTAGGAAGAGTAGCATGCTAAAGGCTGCCACCTTTTCTGTGGCTACTTGGAGGTGCCTAAAATAAAAGCTTGTTGATAATGCAGTATTTTTTGGCCTGTAGCTATGATACTTGAAGGCAAACTATTGTTTTGGGATTATGCACTATGATGCCTGATCATASTTTATTATTGTTAATTGACTAACAATGTATTAATAAGCTCCTACCTTATTATTGTTAATGTGTCCTATGTTCACATTTCCAAGGCAGAAGAGTAAATTGCTCCAGATTCCTAATCCAGTAGAGTTAGACATCACAAGGAATGTATTCCCAGCACTACCAGCTCCCACACTGTAAATCTTGGAAGGTTTCAGACTTAGGGTGATGCAAGCACTTGCCATGTCACTGCTACTCTAATCTTTATCAAACAGTCTTGGCAAGCCTCAATCCAACATTCCTYGAGTTAGGACTTGATGAATGATTAATTTCAGCTTCTGTGATTTCTATCACTAATTAACACATAAGAATATCAAAGCCCACTGTTTAAAACTGATRACTGAACTTGAAATGTGGCAGCACYACAACGTCAAAGTTGACTTTGTGATATGTGAATTGTGTAAAAAACACAATCAAAAAATCTCTTATCCAAATACACTTTTGTAATTTTCTGTTTCTTCTTTGGAGTTTCATTTTATGTATCCTTAGGGAGGAACATCAGAAATTGCTTTCTAGGTTCTTGTGCTGCAAATCTTCTGTACCRGTGCGTTTCAATGTTTTTATTTCTTGACTGAAGAGCAGGGACCTGTTTAGTGTCAAGCTCTGTGCAACAGGGAAATACCACACACATCATCTTTGTGGCATACTGTTGGAGAATAAAAGACTTCCCTTACATCACCTACACTAGGAAAGTTGCTAACGAAGTTTGTTTTGTGATTTCAAGCAGTCTGCATGTTAGTTTTGCCACAGTTTCAGCTCCCTATCATTCTCATACCTTACACTCAGYACTGTATTCTTTTCATGTTAAGGCTTTACTAATAATACTTTAATAATTATTCTGAGTGTGAAACATAGCCAGTCACAATAAATAGCTTTATATAAAGTTGGGATCAACTTCAGAAAAAAAACAACCCAAACCCCCTTAGAAATCTAAACAACTCTTGAGCTGTTTGAAGTGTAAAATGTGAGAAGTAAACTAGAAACACCCCCACCTACCCTCAGCAGAAAGTTTGGAGGCTTCAATAAATGAGCTCTTGCAAATTGCAGAGGGTGATTTTAATTCTATTTTTTTCTGCCTTTCMTTTTGCTTTGACTATGACATGTGGGTGGTTGGAAAAATGTTTTTTCAGCTGCTACAGTCACGTGATGTTTATGCTGGACATTTACTAAAAGTGTAAATCCCAGCTGAAGTGAAGTCTGTGCCCTGATTCCTTCTTATTCTGTGTGTAAAATCTTGGACATTTRTACCATTCCAGAGCCAGATTATGGACTGTGAAGTATTTTGCTGAGTGGGACCATACTAAAGTCCTTCAAATGTGGACCACMCTTTTTCCAAAATCCTAATTTCTCTTTTACTTGAGCAAAAATAATTTAAAAATCATTACTTAATTTTTTCTTTTAATTGCCTGTTTGCATAGACAAAAATAATTTATGCCTCCTGCTTGTACTGTCTAAGTGACAATTTCTTGTCTGCTATTTGGAGTTTCTGTCTTAGATTTATAACTGGCTGTGTCTCATTGCTTGATTTACAGAGAAGCTGCAGATGAGTGCCCATATATTGCTGATTTAAACTAGATTGGTTATCYAAATCTTTATTGTGCATACAAAGAGCCAGGAATTAAATTTAATGCCCTTGACACTTCAAAATATCAGTGAGAGAACCCAGATGTACAGGAACAGTGGCTTTTTATCATCATTATTTATAGACTTTTACATCCAATGTTATTTTTATCTTAGAATTATGTGGCAATTGGGAAACTTTATTGATAGCAGATCAGGTTCCCCAGTCTTTGCATTGGGAATGACAAGGAATTTGAAGCATTTTTATTTGATAAGGTCACAGGAGAATCAGAAGCTTAATTGTTCATGCTGGGATTTTTTAATATTGCAAAAACAGTGCTTTAATCATAGCATTGGAACTTTKCATGTTTTGTTCAGCCCTGTGAAAACTGGAGCATGATTTTTGATACATTTTGATCACAGGAAGTATTTAGAAATAATGTATAAATAGAAAAGGCTAATGGACATGACTAGTGGTTGAAAAATCAGATAACAGCACTATGGCAAAAATATTCATACCCATTTTTGTCACCCCACTGCAGTAGCTGTGTCTTTCAGTGAATTTCTCTGAAGGTTATCAAGGTTTGATGGCAGAATTTGAAGTGCGAAAGTCTATTAAAACAAGCATTTTCCCTTTGCTCAAAAAGCATTTAAACTCAGGTTCAGAAAGGCTCCCTGGCCAAAAAGGCCTTTTGACACCCTCAGTCAAGCATCACCTGTTCAGCTCTTGTGGGAGGGGAAAAAACAGCAGTTTTATTTTTAATGTTTAAAGAACAATCCAACCCTCTTGTAGCTGTGTTGCACCAGGAAACCAATGGATCTTCCTTTGCAAGAATAAAGGCAGAACTGGCAGAATTGCTTCCACTGACAAATGCACTGATGYTGACGGTTGTCACAAGGGTTTTGGGGTGAAGGAAGAGACGAGATGGGCTCYATGATCAGAAGGCTTGATTTATTATGTTATGATATATATATTACATTAGAACTATACTAAAAAGAAAAAGGAGAGTTTCCAGAAGCTGCTAACTACCTAAGAATAGAAAGTAAAGAATGATAACAAACCCTCTCTCTCGGACTGTGTCCGAGAGATCTCAGTTCTGGATTGGTCACCAACTCCAAACATCCAAACTGCGCCAATCCAGGCAGACCTGTTACATTCCACAGCAGCAGATAATTATTGTTTACCTTTTGTTTCTGGGGCCTCAGCTTCCCAGAAGGAAAAAAAATCCTAAAGAAAGGATTTTAGTGAAAAGGATGTCTGTGACACACTGACACCCAGACTTRTGAGAGGCACAGACTAAGGAGTGCTCCCTTTGAAGTTATGTGTGAGGGGAGAATTTACAGATCAAATATTTCACTCCTCTGCCAATCAGTAGGCAATTAAGTCACATGGATGGGATTTGTGCCTTTTTTAAGCTTTACAGTGTTCTTAAAAAAAAACAATAGAAGCATTGAAATCCACTTGAGACATTTTTCCTAATGCTCATCTCTAGATTTGCAATTTATACGATATCTGAATGAAAGTGATATATACAAGTAGTAACCTGAAAGGAGAAAATGGTAGGCTTCTAATCCTGGGTACCAATACCTTAAAAGGAAAGGAAATTCACTCTGGTGACAAGCCAATCCATTGCTCCAGTAAAAATAGTCAATTTGGTTATAAACATCATGGTGAACTGTGGATTGGTTTTAGCAGAGAAATTCTGTGAGTTGTTCCAATGTTGATCTTTAAAAACTAAAATTTTATCTTGGGCACTCTTAACCTGAAATGGGATTAATAAATATCATGTGGAATAAGACATGAAAATTTCATTTCTATTTGGATATCATTCATGTGGAGAGAGCTCAGTATCCAAGAATTAAAGCAATTTTGAACCATCACTATACAAAATTAAAGAGTTTTACTCATATATGACAGTTTGGCATAAAAAATTATACTRGCACAAAAAAAGGCAAATTCCTGAAGAACAACTTCCTTTATGGTTACTCAATGAATTGAAAAWATCTTCAAAGAAAAATAAATATATAAGGCAGAGAGGGAAGATATTAATGTCACCAAAACAGTTGTAACTCACAGAAGAGTTGTAAAAATTATCAGCAATAACAAYGTAGGTAATGCTCATGAGGAGAAATGCTGAAGTATTGAAGTAATAAAATATTTCAGTTTTTTTTCTACTGGCAGATTATTCTTTATGAGATGTTATTTTGGTAGACCCTCTGTTCAGGATAATGTATTTTTTAAACTATTTCTGACTATATTTTCCATTTCCTCTGAATATACGTCAGACTCTCATATATGAGACCTTTTATTTCTCTACTTTGTAGACTGTTCTGCAGTCTTGAGTGTTGTGCTGGATCAGGCAGTAATTTCTCTTTAATGATCTTCCTTTTTTTGTGTGTGTGATGAGTGCATTGTTTGTGGTGAACACAGCCCTGCTTGATGTAGGCTGTTCTTATTTCATTCCTGAGTACTTCACACACTTTCCTTTTATAAAACGTGCTCATTTTATTCCTGCTGCCACTTGAGTTCATGACTGTTTCTTATGGCTGTTTCAGTGCCTGCTCATCTTCACATTTATCACAGGCAGAAGGGTTATCTAGTGCTTAAATCCATAGTTGCTAATATTGTCATCAAGGGAAACCTTAGTTATGATTTCTAAATACTACATATACTGTACAACATATACATGCTTGTCTTCAGAAGCAGAGAAAAGCCATTTAATGTTGAAAATCTCAGTAGGAAGATGACTTTCAAGTCTCCACCTACTGATAGCTAGAGCTGACAGGTCTCTAATGCTTCAGAACTTCCTTGCCATCTCTGTTCAAATAAAACAACTGGCAAACCTGCATACAAAGAGCCAGTACAGGCTTTTTTTCTCTTGAGTGTATGTTGTTAGGAGTTAAGCAGTTTGATGCAAAAATGTTGTTTTTTAATTCACTTTAATTAGATCTTCARTTTCTGTTTCTTCTCTTTTCACTGGCTGCATTCACAATTTATACAATGTATTCAAATTTTTAAWTTTTTTTTCTCAGTGATTCTTTTATTCTGCTATATTAGCCTGGTCATATTTGATCAATGGCATGAATCACTGTTCCACATTTTTCTTATGGCMTTATGCTCTGATTAAAGATAATGAGAAGTGAGAATCACCTGCATGGCACAAGAAGTTACTTGTATCTAAAGTGCTTTACAAAGGTTTTTTGAAAAGTAGTCCAGATTTTGCTCTTATGTTGTTCCTTGGCAGAAAGATGGTTTTAATCCATKTTGCCATATTCTCACATAGAACAAGTCAGTCTTTCAGTCTAATCTTGATTTCTCTTATTTCTATCAGTTTCTTTGCTCCTGTTAGGAATATCTCCATTTCACTYCCTTAGACCCCCAAAGTTTATTCTGGTAGGTTCACTTCAGTGAATTTACTTAAACCAGCCTCAGTGGTACACATAAAGTTCACTGCTGTTATATTTCTACTGAGAGTTATGGGGGATATTGATGTTGATGGGATCTCAGGGTGTTTGCTGATCCTATCTSATTCYTGGGTCAGCCAGGGTAAAACACTTGGTATGTTGCATTAAAGCAAAAGAAATCCCTCAGCTGGGAAACTGAAGTTCTTTTTAAAGATGTAGTTCAYAGTTGTTCACAGATTTTAAGGCATACTTTGCACCCTAACATTGGACAGGTTTTGAGAGCATTGAGGCTGAGAGGAGGAAAACTCCACAYTGGGTGTCATTGCAGCATGTCTGTGCTCTTGTCTATGATCCATTCTCCACATTTGCACTAGCACTGGGATGCTTTAATGAATTTCCAAGGTATTGATACCTTCTTTTTGAATGGGAAGACCTGCCAAGAGGCCTACATCTGCACCTTACTTCACCTGTTGTGGTCTAAAAACCTGGGGTTATTTTCTACTGGATAATGTCTGCCAAGAGATCTTGTGTTTTTCATAAAAAGGCCAAGTAGAATTTCTCTGTAGCAATTCAGGTTTTTTAAGTGTCTTGTCTTAAACCTTTCAATGTAAATATCCCTAGGGATGGTATGACAACAGGRGACAAGGGAGTTCTAGATGACTGTACAGCATAGGAGCTTAGATGAAACAGAGCTTGCTGTTATAAAYGGGCAGTTCAGTGAACATTCTCCTTCTCCTAATTAGCCTTTATAATAATTATGGTGTGTATGGCATGTTAGGAAACTGTGAGCCCTTCTACACCCAACTGTGTTGGACTCTACCAAAAGAAAACATTCTGATCAGCAAGAAATGAAGGACAGAGTTCTGTGAGCTCTGCTGTGCCTAGTTTGAGTGCTTAGAGACAGAATTGGGTGGGGAGAGAGAAGGACTGGAAGTCTCTTGGCCCTGACTTCTGAAGAAAATTTTAGGTTCTGCAAATGGCYACCTCTTTTGGGATCCCACTCTCCAGTATTTTACAATATCCTTAGGAAGCTATTATTTTCAAAAGCTCCAGAAGGAAAACTGGAAAACAACAAGAAAGGGTCAGAGAGAAGGTTAATATTCAGGAGATGTTTTTTCCCCATAAMACTTTCTTCTGCTTTAAGAGTACCAAAATCAAGTGCATCTATCAAGCTGTTTCCTAGGTTTAATATCACCTTGGAAAYGAAGTTCCCTCAGGAAGTTAAAGATGGTTAGGTAGATGATGAATCCACAGTTTGGATACTGGTTTGTTCTGTGTCCTTTTCCAAAACAGACACACATTTTGGAAGTAATTATACCCAGACTATATAAAAAAAAAAGGGATCTGTGGCTAATGTAAACCAAAGGATTTACCACTGAGGATTGTTCAGAGACTTAGGCCTGTCAACTTAAGCCCTATGAAAGCAGCACTAACACTCTTGGACTTTATTAATTTCCAAGTGCACAAAAAAACCTCAAAAAACCCCAAACAAAACAACCAACCAACCAAAGAAAAACAATCCCTCCCCCCCCCAAAAAAAAAACCCCCAAAAAACCCACCAACCCCCCCCTGCTTCTTTCCCTCTCATGTTCCTTTCTTTCAACTGACATTACTAGAGAATGAATAGTCATGCATTATGCAGCACATTTATTCTATGGAAAATGTTCACAGTCATCTAAATTAATGGAATAAGTATGTAAGCTTCCAACTGCTAGACTCAGAGGATTTTCAAGCCCAGATACAGTAACAACAGCTGGTATATTTAAGAATTCTAAGTAACTTAATTTTAAAAAATTAAATATGCCTACATGCAGCATATTTTGACTGAGTTGCAAAGAAAGAATCCCCATTGCTTCTGCTCTTACTGTAACATATTGCTTTTCATGCTTTCCCCAGAGTATTGAAAGAATGCTGCAGATGTTCTCATTTAAACATTCTGTGTCCTGTTAAGTAGATGGGAGAGAAGTCTCTGTGCAAAGTCTCCATGCGAAGTCTCGACCACTTTTCAGAATGAAGGTTGGGAAATATTTTCCTTCTCCATCAGTTTTTCTCGTGTAAGTGTTGAACTTCTAYAAGGAGTGCCAGTTTGCACTTTTTGGAGAATGTGAGGAAGCAGTATATCCAAACAAATTAATACAATTTAAATCAAAGTCAAGATTGCAATTGAGTTTCAGTATTTGTACTAGATCTTGTATTAGTGTTCATGAGTTAAATAGTGTAAAATGGGGAACTGATATCTAAGGATTTATTTACACCATAATKAATACTTATAACTTATTTATTTGCACATTGAAGTTAATACTAATGAATGAAAACTGGGAACATCAACAGTGATTTCARCCTGAATGGAACTGTAGAGGCAGTTTCACATTTAATATCTGCAATTTTTGCAGAGGAACATCTGCAAATTAACAGTATTCACAGAATCACAGAATGAATTATGTTGGAAAGGACTTTGAGATCACCAAGTCCAACCTATGACCTAACACCTCCTTATCTAAACCATGGCACTGAGTGCCACATTCAGTCTTTTTTTAAACACATCCAGGGATGATGCCTCCACCACCTCCCTGGGCAGGCCATTCTGATGCCCAGTTACTTTTTCTGTGAAGAATTTTTTCCTGATGTCTAGCCTAAACTTCCCCTGGCACAGCTTAAGGCTGCATCCCCTTGTTCTGTCAGTGGTTGCCTGGGAGGAGACACCAATCCCACCTGGCTCCTGTCACCTTTCAGGCAGTTGGAGTYGTAGAGAGCGATAAGGTCTCCTGTCACAGACACCTTTTATGAAAAATCTTTTCCTTAGGATTTTTCCTCCTGAGAAGCTGAGAGGCCTCAGGAACAAAATGTAAACAATGATTATCTGCTGCTCTGGAATGCAACAGGCGGATCTTTGGTTGGCCCATGTGGTTGTTTCTAATTAATGGCCATCACAGTCAGCTGGCTCAGACTCTCTGTCTGAGACACAAGCCTTTGTTATTCATTCTTTCTTTTTCTATTCTTAGCTAGCCTTCTGATGAAATCTTTCTTCTATTCTTTTAGTATAGTTTTAATATAATATATATCATAAAATAATAAATCAAGCCTTCTGAGACATGGAGTCAGATCCTCGTCCCTTCCCTCATCTTCAGACCCCTATGAACACGGTCACAGTCTCCCCTGAGCTTCCTTTTTGTTCCAGGCTAAACAACCCCTGCTCCCTTGGCTGTTCTTGTGGCCCAAGCCCCTCACCAGCCKTTTTGCCCTCCTCTGGACATGTTCAAGAACCTCAAATTCCTTCCCAAACTGAGGGGCCAGAACTGGACACAGCACTCAGGGTGTGGCCTCACCAGTGCCAAATGACCTCCCTGCTCCTGCTGGCCACACCGTTCCTGACACAGGCCAGGATTCCACTGGCCTTCTTGGCCATGAGGGCACACTGCTGGCTCCTGTTCAGCCAGCAGCCATCCAGCACCCCCAGGTCCCTTTCTGCCTGGGCACTGAGCAGCCACACCATCCCCAGCCTGTAGTGCTGCAAGGGGTTGTTGAGGCCAAAGTGCAGAACTTGGCACTTGGACTTGTTACACCTCATGTTGTTGGACTCGGCCCAAGTGCTTTTAGAATCAGTTATGGAATTCTTCAACCTGGTTGGGTGGA
Source organism: Sporophila hypoxantha (assembly GCA_002167245.1). NCBI lineage: Eukaryota > Metazoa > Chordata > Aves > Passeriformes > Thraupidae > Sporophila > Sporophila hypoxantha. Next base: position 2,087,241 of record NDFG01000135.1, read on the forward strand.
CCATAACAGACTCCCACCAGGCTCTCAGCCTTGTTGGCCTTCACCCTGATTCTCACCCACAGGCACTCGACCTTATCATCATTAATCTCATTTTCCACAGCATTGAGAGCCTCCCTAATATACAGAGTCACCTCTCCACCTCTTCTCCCTCTCCTGTCTCTTCTGAAGAGCTTGTAGCCATCCAGTGCAGCACTCCAGCCATGTGAGTCATCTCACCACGTTTCTGTGATGGTGACTACATCACAGCTTTGCTGTTGCACCATGGRTTCCAGCTCTTCTTGTTTGTTACCCATGCTGTGTGCATTAGTGTACATGCACCTCAGCTRGRCTGCTGATTTCACCYCTGACTCTGSCTTTTACCACCCTTGGGGTTTTTCTGGAGAGCTCAGTTGTACCCTCTTTCCCTTTTGAACCTAGTTTAAAGCCCTCTCCATCAGTCCCAACAATTCATGGTCTAGAATCCTTCTGCYCCTGATAGGTAGAAGGAGCCCATCTGGCTCCAGCAGGCCAGGTGCTGATCAAAGAACCCAAAATTCTGCTGATGGCACTAGCCCTTAAATCACTTGTTGATAATGTGGGTTCTCCTGCKCCTTTCACCATTTGTCCCTGCCACTGARGGGACTGAGGAGAACACTAYCTGTKCTCCTGCCCCATCCATCAACCAATCCACCCAGAGCCCTGARGTCCCTTTAATTGCCCTGGTGCTCTTCTTTTCAATCTCATCACTGCCAGSCTGGAGAATCAGCAGTGGGTAACAATCMGAGGGCTGAATCAGCCCAGGCAGTCTCCTGGTGACATGCCTTACCTGGGCCCCAGGGAGGCAGCAGACCTCCCTGTGGGATGGGTCCTGTATACATTTGGGGCCCTCTGTTCCCCTCAGAAGGGAGTCACCCACTATGACTTGGCCCTTTTCTCTTTTTTAATGCCAGAAGGTAGTCTAACAAAGTGCTAATTTCAGATGCACACTAAGCTGGAAGCATGTCGATCTATTAGGGGATAGAGGGCGTTGTTTGCATGAGGGGACTGGGAACGGTTGATGGAGGGCAAGAATCCCAATGGATGAAAATTCAATAAGTCCAAGTGCCAGTCTCTGCACTTTGCCACAATACCCCCCTGAGCAAACGTAGCTGGGCACGTTGTGGTGCTGGACAGGTCCAGCAAGGAAAGGGACCTGGGTGGTGCTGTTACGTTGCTAACATCAGCCCCCCCCCTGCTGAGAGCAGCGTTGCCCATGCCAAGGCAGGCCAATGCATCCTTGCCTTAGTATCAGAATGGTGTGGCCAGCAGGAGCAGGGAGGTCATTCTTCCCCTGTACTCAGCCTGGTGAGCCACAACCTTGAGTATTGCCTGTGTCAAGTCTGGGCCCCTCAGTTTAGAGGAAGGAGTTGAGATGCTTGCAGCGTGTCCAAAGAGAGCAACGAGGCTGGTGAGGGGCTTGGGCACAAGCCGTATGAAGAACGCTGAGGAGCTGGGGCTGTCAGCCTGGAGAAAAGGAGACTCAGAGGTGACCTTATCACTCTCTTCAGCTTCCTGAAGGGTGCCTGTGCGGAGCTGGGTCGGTCTCTTTTCTCCGGGCAACAACAGACAGAACAAGAGGACACAGTCCCAACTGCCCGAGGGAGATACAGGCTGAATTAAGGAGGAAGTTTTTCACAGAAAGAGTGATCAAATACTGGAATCATCTTCCCAGGGAGGTGGTGGAGTCACCATGCCTCGATGTGTTTAAAAAAAGACTGGATCTGGCACTTGGTGCCATGCTCTAGTTGAGGTGTTAGAAGATGGTTGGACTCGATGATCTTAAAGGTCTCTTCCAACCTAGAAATTCTTGATTCTGTGATTCTGTAACTTGGAGAGCTCTCCAGGATTATTTTCTTTGATGTTGTGTGGCAAGACCCTCTGGATGCAGCGCCTCACACCTGGGTAGGTGATGGGGGCTGGGAGGAATTTTCATTAACTCCCCAAGCAGGGATCCATTTTCACTTCCCCTTCATCTACTAGGTCTCCTCCTCAGCCTGAATGGTAGGAGGCATGGGAGTCCTCTGACTCCTGGTGGGCTTCTCTCAGGGATGAAGGGTGAAAACTCCACCTGTTTTTTCCCTTTCACTTTCCCTAATACTCCTTAGTCTTTCTGCTTCCCCCCTTAAGCTCAGCCACCAGGCAGAGGAGATCATTCACCTGTTTTGCACCACATGCAAACCCTGGTACTATGGACAGCCTCAAACACTCCGTACAGGAAGGGTGCAGAGAAATCCATCCTTCTCAGGGGTTCTGTTTGGGTTGGTACACTTTTACTGAGCTATAGCTTTGATTGTTTGGAGACCATTGCTGAAAAAAAAATCCCAAAAAAACAAACCCTAACAAAATTTAAGGAGGTTAAGTTCTTCTCAAAGCAAACAATATTAATCATGTTAAAGGATATAGATAGCTTTTAGAGGTAATTGTATTTCGCCGGGCCAGGGTCTGTGTACAAATCACAAACGGGATGGACTTGCTGTGGAACGTGCCTTGAGCTGTTTGATTTTTCCAGCATCAGTTCTCATTACATGGTTATGCAATGGGAAGATGCCAGCAGCTCACATCCCAGGCAGCAGACCAAGAACTTAATGTTTACAACTCACTTTATAAGTTTTTTGACCAATCACACAGAAGCAAAAGCACATTGACAGTAGCTCTATCCAACCACTATAAGCACAGGTAACCTTTGGTTAAACAATGCTTGCTTATTTCAAATACAATACCTGCTTGTAAGCCTTAAAACACAACACACAGAGGCTCCATTATTAAGCTTCAACCTTCCTTAATATCCTCTGATAAAACTTTTCTGTAGCTTAGGAGTTATTCTAGACAAGCTTAATACACAGGACCATTGTTCTATTTGTCCTTGCTTTTCTTGCTTTGTTAAAATACATTTTTCTGCCATGACCAATCTCTATGGCTGCTGCTCTTAGCTTCTAGATCAACATTCTCTGTCTCTGAGGCGCTGCCTTTTGCAGCGCTTCCACAAACCCCTCTGAATTTTGTGCCATTCCACAGATTGAACTAAAGCATTTGGTACATACATGTATAGAGGCCTGCCTCTGAGCTCCTTACTCTATCATTGGGAATTACAATTGCATGAGCTGAAAAGCGTTGGACAGTTCAGAAAACCAGGCAGGAAAAGGATGTGATTTTAACTGGATTGTTTTCTGAGGAAGTTTTCTGATCTCAGCTGGAGAGAAGCGCTCTTCACTATGTATGAAACTCAAATTTGTACTGTAAAATCATGCTTCCAAGAAAACAGTCCAGCAGCTGATATTGACTGGAATGGAGGGAAAAGGCTTCCTTTGCTCTAGAAGGAAGGAGAACTTGTAAAAATATCTCTGGTACCTGGCTGGCAGCTACAGCTGGCAAAGCAGATTACCTTTCKGAGATGGGATAAAAATGAGAAATATTTTTGTAAATACATTTACTTACTATTTATTTACAGAAAGTTRATGTCTACACTTGTATATTAATGCCATTAGTTATGTGTATAATTGACAGGTACCTTAAGTTACTTTGCATGGATCTTAGGCAGTAGATGGGGTTTAAATGTGGTAGTAATTTCTAGACACGTGTGGAGCTGACCAGGAAACTTAAGCATTAATTTATAAAATGTCTTGCTTGTAATTAATATAAGCTTTTTTAGTTCTTTAGTTTTCTTCTGTCTTGGATTACTTGTGATCTGATTGCTTGGAACATCTGCATGGTTTAAATTTTTTGTTTGTACCAGGATCTAGTTGCAGACTGGGAAAACCAATCAYGACAGCAAAGAATATGGAACATTTCCTACTAAGAATCCCYTCTCATGCCCTCAAACTCAAATAARAGATCACAAATATCCTCTCCCTGTYTTCCTCCTGCCCCCAGGTTTGTGAGCCATTTAAACTTTGGAGTATGAATGAAGGCACAGTGTGGAGCAGAGGCAGGATCTCTCCCAAGTRGTTGATCAATCTGCCACCTCATTGCTTACTCATAAATTCACTCATGCAGTGCACAACTCATGACAATTATAATAAAGCAACATTGCCAATACAGCTACACTGGAGCCTGACTGAGCTCACTATTGCAGACAAAATAGTGAGTGTAAGAATTTAATTTGACCTTATGTAAGGGATTTCAGTTGTGCTTTTTTTTCCCTAAAATTCTCTCTTTAAACAGTGAAAGCGATTACTGTACACAAGCTTCAAACCAGCAGCATTTTGCAAYTGGATTTAAAATATGTACTGATAATGTTGCTTTCTTGCCAGTGAGAGCTTAAAACTTTCTAAAGAACCACCTTATAAATAACTCTATGTGGCTTTTTCAACCACATWAATAAAATACATCAAGTGTGTGCTGGATTGAGCTACTTAGGCCTTATTGCAATTACTTCTGAGTATGAGGATTGCTAATATAAAATTATATAAAATTCAGAATGGGGCCTGCTCCAAAGCTTCCTCAAGTAGAGAAATGACAMCTTTACTCAACACAGATTTTTAAATGACCCAAAACTCTGGAAGCCTTTGTACAGAGGACCTCCAGGGTGAGTACATGAGTCTGAAAACAATCATGAGCCCTTTACAAGGTTGGCTGTAGGAACTTATCTATCATTCTGACATACTGGAAGAAATCTACTGGAAATCTTGGTGGTGAGAACAAGAATTGGACTTGTTGAGATTTAAGATATCCAAAGGCAGATTAATGTGAAGACATYCCATTAATCAACCTGACAACAGGAAAATCCAGACAGAGGGAAAGCACAGAGCTGTCTAGCTACAGAGTGGCCCACTGTTTTTTCCATAAACATTCTAGTGCTAGAGTGTTTCTTGGGCTATTCTCACAGATTTTATGTATTGGGCTTTAGCACTTTATTTTTATAATCAGATTGTACTCTTTTACTGTCCTTGACCCTCTAAACCTTGAGCTTCTTTTCTTTCATGCAGCACTGRAATCAACAGGGCAGAGTTTCTGGGGAAAAGTAAAAAGCAAGAGGGGCTTGTGCATGTGGCTTGTGATTCCTAACTRTGTAAACATGTTATTATCAGATTTTGTTAGTCTTCCCATTGTACTGAGTAAGGCAAAACATTTCCCTGCATCTTCATTCCTTTGAGGTCCTGGGCTTAGCTGGAGGTCACACAACCATTTGTTAATGTTAAGGTTATATATTTGGACAGGTAGGAAAAATACCAACAKCTGAACCACCAGTGAAATTTGCACAGCTGCTTTATCTGTGTAACATATGTTAGATCACCTTATTGCTGCAGCATGGCTTTTATCTTCCTGGTAGTTGGTAAAAACTAAGCAAACTATGGATAACTTTGAAAATTTATGTGTTTTCAGTCTTTTCTCTACGTTGAATAAAGTAACAAACTCTTAAAGCCAAGAGAATACATATCTAGCAGTTTCTGTTTAAAAGCGAATTCCACATTTTAAAAACCTTTTGTATAATAAGMATTCTTCATACAGAAGTGCAGTAACAGCCTTTAAGTCACTGTCATTTTTCTCAAATCTGTAGTSCCTGCATCAGGAATTTGCTAGGCACCATTACAACTGCCTCTGTGTTGTCAGGGRCTGATTGTGTGCAGAAGTGAAGGAACTCATGCCAATTTGTATGATGCCTGTCTGATGTCCTGAATGTGGATTGGTGATCCATACTAATGAAACACTGCTAATGTGCTATAGCAGTTAATAGAGAAATGCTGTCTCATCTTCATTCCAGCTGGCAGCCAGAATCCTTTGGAATGATACYACCAACACCAATTTAGGCAACAGTAATTTCATGTTCTGTAATTTTCTSTAGTAAAGTAGTAAACAATAATGTTTTAATACCAGAACCCATGTCTGGAATGCTATCWATGAATGTGTTCTAAATTTGTTCTGAACGTGTTCTAAACAGCAAGAACTTGAAATGGTTTCAAGATAGCAGCTATGGAAAGGAAGAGGCTACAGTTCACTCTATTGTCTTTCCATCTCTGTCTTTCAGCAYGTCCCTTCTGTCTCCTGTATTCTTCCCTCTACCACCAAGGGCCYAGAGTTCAACATTTCTTCCTACTACAGTCAGTCTTTTCTGGTATCAAGTTTTCATAGTCATAGGAATCCAAATTTCCAACCTAAATTACTTAGCAACACAATGAACTTTTATCTTAGTTTGATGTGCTTTCTTCTGCTGTTGGCATGAGTCGCTGTAATCAGATTAGGAAGAAGGTAAAGTCAAGGACCTAGAAAATAAGAAATCTGGCAGCATGGAAATGTACAACTAAAAAGGAGCAAAGTAGAGTCAGCATAACTTTTCTTTTTCTGCTGTGAGAAAACAGAAGTTTCTAAAACAAGTGATTTAAAAAACAAAACAAACCAAAAAAAACTAAAGCAAGCTGCCCACCCCCTTTGTCTTCTATAATCCTATGTTGAAAAGTTCTCCTGTTCCCCAAGGATCAAARTGGCATGGATTTTCATTACATCCCATGGCAGATTAGCCTGGAAGAATAACTTTCCCCAAGTAGCTGGGGAAAAGGCACCAGGGAAGAGACAACCATACAGAGCAGCACTCCTTGGGGATGCTGCAGGCCAGGACCGGAGTGCCTCTGCCTAAGTCAAGCTCCATTAGAAGCACTAATATCCCATAGAATAATAAAGTGCTTCTAATATTCCATTAGAAGCACTTTATGACAGCAGTGAGGACTGCTGTGGTCTGGAGGCTTTAACAGTTCATCTAGAAGCAGCTAGAAATTTGTGACCATGTTGGATGAAACAATTTGGGACACTGTATTCCAGAAGGCAGAAAGACTTCTCTTTGCTTGTGCTGAAACACTAACTTGTCTTTTTGTGGAATAAATTGTATTTTCAAGACTATTTGATGTGTCTTCTAAATGAATTCATAAATCTAGGATAAAAAAAACTGTTCCTCAACCCCTATATATAAAATAAATCGTTGTTATGCGGAAGTGGGTTTTGAAATTAAAACCCTTCACAATCTGAACAAAAAAATTTTGAATTTTTTTACCTGAATCTTCAGTAACAGAAAGCACTTGAAATGCCATTTTTCTTTGCCTCTACTGTGTGGCATGTTTTTTACCCTAAAGTCTTTGCTTGGGATTGTTCTTGCTTAGAATTTATAATGTTGTTTCTTTTATTTGGCCAGAGTTCCTCCAACCCTTATGTGAACTTGCAGTTCTGAACTGGCTTCTATTACAGAGTTCAGTTAAAATGGTTTTTTTAGGCCATRAGTAAATCATACTATGATAACTTAATCATCTATTGCATATTAATTTTTTAAAAATAAAGTAATTTCACAGTTTGTTTTTGTTAATCTCAGTTTCTGGCTAAGCAATGTGAACTTGGATTAGCAGCAGAGAGTTGGGTATTTTCTATTTGGCACCTCAGAGAAATGGGTTTTTAGGAGGGTGTTGCCTATTTAATGCTTTATGAAGAAACATGAATGAAGAGCTGAGGGAATTCTTGATGAAATGGTTATACAGCAAGAACAAGCAAAAAATGTGTGMATTTTTGATTAATATCTTTATATGTGAGGTACTTAATGAATGTGATCTACTACAAAATCCCTTGATAACCAGGGGAGYTGTGCCAGAGTTGTCTTTCCATTTAAAGTGTGCATCATATTTGCTGAGTCATGAACTTTATTTCAGCACACAGTCCTTATTTGACTTTGAAAAGACAAAAGAAAGCCAACCTAAGCCTCAAAATAGAATATACTACTAAATGATCTTTTCTTTGATTATTCTGGACAAGGAAAGACTAAAAGAAGTATTTTGTGTGACAAAAGAAATTGGATTTGACAGTTCCTCTGTGAGGAACTGCAGAATAACCAACAAGTTGGATGCCAAAAAATGACATTAACCAAGTGGTAAGGTTGGCTGGCAGTGTATAGTGCTTTCCCAAAATGAGTGTGGGGGCTTTAATACAAATAAATATTAAAAAAAAAAAAGAAAAAAAAAAGAGAAAAATAAAAAGCCCTCCAGGTTATCTGGACAAGCAGAAGCAGGGGATGAAGAAATTAAACACCTTTGCAATGTTGCCTTGCATTAATTCACACTGAATATGTGCTGTGTGCATAACTGAGAGTCAGTGTTTTAGATTCCAGGAGCAGCACAAAAAGTTTAGCAAGGAGCCACCTCCAYGTTAATTATCATGCTTCAGTTTTAAGTCTTTCATCAGGTAACCTCATAATTTTAATTTTCTTCAATAGAAAGAAATGTTTTTAAATCTTAATGAGGCTGATGCAGTTGACGTGCATGCATACACTTACAATGCTCTGCATCTCATTAACGGTGATTCATAAGTATTTCTCCATCCTCCTGTACAGTTCAAAGAGGAACAGAGATAAATAGAGTATATTTTGAAACATTTTTAGGTTTTACTGCTTGACAGGAAAAGTAGAGAGTTCTCAATAGCCAAAAGAACTGCATGGTTTTGTTACACAGTAAAGACAGCTACTAGAAACATAGGAGAGAAGATAGATGTGCTTCCAGATTCTTCCATAAAATACAGCTCTGTCTACCCAGGACAATGAAACTTCTCTTTTTTACTCTGTTGAACTGGATGCTGTGGAAGCTATGACCACGTGCACAAGGTTGCCCCATGCTGTCTGGAGTTTTCTTTGGCTGCAGACACATTCTGCAAGCAAATTCAATTATATGTATTCATTCATTCTCTGCTTGTGCTAAGGCTCTTTGGAGGGCCTCCTTTTTATATTCAGGAGCCAAGAGCATGGGAAGTGAATGATCAAAAATTATAATTTTGAAAACGGTGTAAAAATTACTTTATTAAACTATTTGCAGAAATGTGGTATAGGTGAGTAATATAGCAAACATTATTTTAATTTGATAGTGTTCATCAACATGCAGCCTTGCTAGACTAATTTGTGGCTGGAARGTTGCACCTCACAATGGTTTAGGAAGGACAACTTGGCAGTCTCAGATCTGGACATAACTTTTCTTATGCTATTACTACACAAAACMAGCACTCTTTACCTTCTGTGGAGGAGGTCGAGTGCTTTCAAGAAGCCAGGATTTCACACAGAATCACAGAATCACAGAATTTCTAGGTGGGAAGAGACCTTTAAGATCATCGAGTCCGACCCATCTTCTAACACCTCAACTAGATCATGGCACCTCCTACCATCAGGCTGAAGGAGGAGACCTAGTAGATGAAGGGGAGTGAAAATGGATCCCTACTTGGGGAGTTAATGAAAATTCCTCCCAGCCCCCATCACCTACCCAGGTGTGAGGCCCTGGATCCAGAGGGTCAGCCACACAACATCAAAGAAAATAATCCTGGAGAGCCTCCCAATTGCAGAATCACAGAATCACAGAATTTCTAGGTTGGAAGAGACCTTTAAGATCACCGAGTCCAACCCATCTTCTAACACCTCAACAAGACCATGGCACCAAGTGCCAGATCCAGTCTTTTTTTAAACACATCGAGGGATGGTGACTCCACCACCTCCCTGGGAAGATGATTCCAGTATTTGATCACTCTTTCTGTGAAAAACTTCCTCCTTAATTCCAGCCTGTATCTCCCTTGGCGCAGTTTGAGACTGTGTCCTCTTGTTCTGTCTGTTGTTGCCCGGAGAAAGAGACCGACCCCCAGCTCACCACAGGCACCCTTCAGGAAGCTGAAGAGAGTGATAAGGTCACCTCTGAGTCTCCTTTTCTCCAGGCTGAACAGCCCCAGCTCCCTCAGTCGTTCTTCATACGGCTTGTGCTCCAAGCCCCTCACCAGCCTCGTTGCTCTTCTTTGGACACGCTCAAGCATCTCAACGTCCCTCCCAAACTGAGGGGCCAGAGCTGGATGCAATACTCCAGGTGTGGCCTCCCCAGTGCCGAGTACAGGGGCAGAATGACCTCCCTGCTCCTGCTGGCCACACCAYTCCTGCATTTACTGCATATCTGTGGCATTCCAGTCCTGCAGATGATGTGGTGACCCACGTTTTCAATGGAATGAAGTCGACAATGAATGACAATGACAGCCAGATGTGTGATGTGTTCATTAAATTTGATATTCCAAGGAGATAGATCTTTAACTACTTTTTAATAATCCCATTGGGTTAAAAAAAAAGTTTGATCTTTCTTTCAAATAAAATTGAGATACATGTTTCACCAGTCATAAAAAAGTATGTGTAAATATATTTATTTCAATATGYGCAACATTCCTGATATCTGCTTCATTAATTTTTTTTCTGTAAGATCTTGACAATAACTGTGCTATTTTAAAAGCTCAACACAGTGTCTATTCAGTGTTTTTGCCTTTATTTCTCTGATCTCAGCAAAATCTCATTAAAGTGACATATTTTAACCTAATGAAATGAAAATTTAAACACTGCTTGTCACTTTTTGGGGGAAGGAAAAAAAAAAATTTACACATACCAGTAAAGAAAAAGGCACGTTCTGCAAAGAGTATTTGAAATGCTTATTAAAAAATKTTAGGAAAGTTTGTCTGAAACTTCAGCACAGTTTTATTCCTAACTGGGGAAACTTTGTTTTGAAATTGTGCTTTCAGTTTACTTTTCAAAGCCTTTATATTCATCTGGAGGCAGAATTCTAAATCATACTCTTCTACAAGTGGTGYTTTCTTTTTGTTTTAGTTTAAAAGTAGGACTTTCTAATTCATCATAAACCCTTACAAAGCAGGTGCTTCATGGAATGTGATAATGTTGCTGAAGGTGTTGTTTTGAAGAGATGATGATGGGAATATTCTACATGTGTGCTGGCTGTGTTACATGCAGATACATTAAATGTTGCTGTAGAARGGAAAGATCATGCTTACAGGAAAATCAGTGCCATCACATGTTACTGTTCACACAGGTGATTCACTTATCTTTTCAGCTGCCTCCAGGTAAAATCCTTGTCTCTGTTTGCCCCAGTGAGGTTGGAAATGCTCCTGTCAATTTTCACCAAAAGTAAACACAATTATGGTACATGTATTTATAGTAACTGCCTTTGTTTTTCAATCTAGAATGTATTTTAGGAGGATATGATTTTTCTTCTGTACTGCTGCTGCCAGCAGACACATCAAGTGCATTACCATTGCTGTCTTTTATGTTTTCCTTGCTGCTTCTGTCACAGACAATTTTAGAATGTGTGTAGGTTTCTGAAAGCTGAGCTGGCACACTCAAACACTGCTGAGTGGCTCCTGTGTGGAATGGGGACATCCTGGGTTCACCAGCTCTGCCTGGGCTGAGTCTCTGAGCACTGCTCTCTGTCTGTAGATGGCAGTGGGCGTACACCATGCAACAATTTTCCTGTGCAGCATCACAGTAAGAAACTACTTCAGATTCCTAATTTCAGATTCTTTTCCCTTTTTTCCTTTCCTTTCCTTTCCTTTTCCTTTCCTTTTCCTTTTCCTTTTTCCTTTTTTCCTTTCTTTTCCTTTCCTTTTCCTTCCTTTCCTTCCTTTCCTTTTCCTTTCCTTTTCCTTTCTTTCCTTCTCCTTTCCTTTCCTTTTTGCCTTTCCTTTCCTTTCCTTTCCTTTCCTTTCTTTCCTTTCCTTTCCTTTCCTTCTTTCCTTCTCCTTCCTTCCCTTTCTCCTTCCCTTCCCTCCCTTCCCTTCCTTCCCTTCCTTCCCCCTTTCCCTTTCCCTTCCCTTCCCTTTCCCTTCCCCTTCCCTCCCTTCCCTTCCCAGGAAAAAACCATGATTTAGCCTGAATATCACTATCTTTTTTACCCCACATAAAGGCTGCTTACCCTTAAAAAAAAAAAAAAATTTCTTGCGGAGCCCAAGTAGACAGATTGAAATATTACCAGTCGTGTGCATTGCACTTGGACTGTCACAGACACCTTTTTTCACTAAAAATCTTGTTTCTTGGGATTTTTATCTTCTTCATGGAATGCTTGAGGGCCCCAGGAAACAAAATGGGGTAAAACAATGTTGTTATCTGGGCTTCTGTTGGAATGCACAGGTCAGTTCTGGAGTTGGCCCAGATGGAGTGTTTGCGAAATTAATGGTGCCACATCCAGAAACTGAGCTCTCTCGGACCACAGTCCGAAAAGAGTCAGGAGTATTGCTTATCATTCTTCTTTCTAGTCTATTCTTAGGTAGCAGCTTCTGGGAATCAATCTCCCTTTTCTCTCTTTTCTTTTTAGATAATGTTTAGTATATATTATATCAATAAATAATTAATCAAGCCTTCTGATTCAATGAAGCCCATACCGTCTTCTCCTTCACCCCGAAAACCTTGTGGGCACACAAACCAGGCAAACAACCACGGCAGTTCTCCAGTCTGATACTCAGGCAGTAATGTTTAGCAGCTTCCAGTGAGAAAGCTGAAGTGGGGGTGGGTGTGCAGAAACCCAGTATGTTGGTGTACACTTAGTCTCTTTAATGTTCAATGGATACCTGGAAGCAACTTTCCAGTATCTGAAGGGGTTACAGGAAARCTGGAGAGGAATTCTTCTTCAGGAACTGTAGAGACAGGATGAGGAGTAATGGGMACARGTTGAAAGAGGGGAAATTTATACTGGMTTTTAGGAAGAAATTCTTTACTGTGAGKATGGCAAGGCACTGGCACAGGTTGCCCAGAGGAGCYAKGGATGCCCCATCCCTGGAAGTGTTCAAGGCCAGTTTGGCTGGGGATCTGAGCAACCTGGTCTAGTAGGAAGTGTCCCTGCCTATAGCACTGAAGTTGGGACTAGATGGCCTTTAAAACCCATTCCAACCCCTTAACAACCTATAATTCTGTGAGAAAGCCAGTGGGACCCACCCTCCCCATGTTGTGTGCCATGTATGCCACTACCACAAAAAGCAGTRTCATCACTTTTTCCCCTGTCTCCTGAAAGGAAGTTTTGTGCATGTCATCCATACTTGTGTATTATGCAGGGTTGCAAGTGTGCTGAAATAAATCTTTCTAGATTATATATCTTTTTAGCAACTAGAGAGATTCTGCCAGCATAAGTTCAGAAGGTTCAGTAAGATCTCTTATATTTCCTTAAAATCTTTTCTATTTTAAGGTATGTGTACATGTAATGCCAGTGCAAATATCCAGAGGGCCAAAAGGAAAACATACCAGTGTTTACTTTTCTTGTTACTGGTTTTATAAATATAAACAGGCAATGTGTAAAACAGGAAATTAAAAGAAGAGACAGGAATGTGGATAAAGGGTTAATTTGGAATAAGAATGCCAGAACTTGGTGCTGGTTTTCCACTTAGGTGAGACATGTCCTGCCTTCAAGCTGCTATGGATACACACTAGTTTGTGCCTGGATTTCAGATCCCTTCCTGTGAAAGCATTATTTTYCCTCTGGGGCTTGATGAAATAGGCATGTTGAATTGTGAAGTACCAGATGTTGGAGGAAGGGAACATAATGGGAGGTGAGGAAGCTGCTTTTGAGCTCTCCATGGCTATTTTGGGAACTCTATCACATAAACAATGAATCCAAAGTTATGGAAGCACAGGACGTGGAGCGAAACCACTGAAAACCAAAAAACATACATGAGAAAAAAGTGTGTGTAAAAAGCATTTCCAAGATGCTGTTAGTGAATGAGCATAAAAGGAAATGTCTTTCAGATGAACACAGAAAAGTAGAAGTAGCAGAGTCAATTACTCCAAGCCTGCAAAAGCAATTTGATATCCAAGATTCCACATGAAACTCTGTGTCCCTYGAAGTCAGAGCTGGCTACAGGAGGTCTGTGTAAGTAGGATTTCTCCTCTCCCCATTCTACAAGTCTGTTATATGTTACTGGAGCCCTACATTCTTTAAAAAAAAAAAAAACAAACAAAAAAAAAAGGTAATTTTGTAACAAACATATGCTAAATTCTAGATTAAYTAGATCAGAACTTTATAAAGTAAGCTGATAAATGTGCCCTGGGCCAGGAGGACAAGGTAATGATTCCATACTAGAGGACCTTACCTCTGTGGCTGTTTTGGCTCTGATCCTGTGAGCTCTTTATGCCACACCTAATGTGAGGCAGATGGGCTCGCTCCTCTGTTGAAGTCATTGCTTGCTGACCTGAAGTTTTCCACTGAACCAAGCTAGCATCAGAGGAAATATTTGGCATGAAGTCTGAAGAGTAATAAATTGAACTATGCAGACTGAAAAGTTGATTCACGTTTGAATCATAGAAGGTTTTGGGTTGGAAGGGACCTTTAAAGGTCAATGTCCCTGCAGTGAGCAGGGACATTTTCCTCTAGAACAGGTTGTGCAGAAGCCTGTCCAACCTGGCTGTGAATGTTTCCAGAGATGGGGCATCTACCAACTCTCTGGCCAGCCTTTTTCAATGAGCTGGACACTGCTCTAGGTGCAGTCCCAGCAGAGGTGAGGGGTTGAGTCATTTCCCCTAACCAGTGAAAGTCTTTTTGACCAACATTTACTGAAGAGAAAAAACAAATTAAAATACTTCCTCAGTTTTTGCCTTATTAATTCTCACTATAATTTTTTTCCCAGCAAATATTCATCTGAAGACACTTGGAAAATTGTTGTAAAGGGAAGAATATTAGGCCACAGCACCTGTGAGGTGGGATGCACTGTCAGTATGTGTTAGAGCACGCACACCCCTTTGTGGGGGATAGCACACCAAAGATAACTTGGGTTACCRTGGGTAACTTCCATGATCCATGAATCAAATGGATAATTCTGAATTAGAGATCCAGGATCCACAGTGTTCCTCTAGGAAGGTAATGGTGACATTTTTCTGATGGATATGAATGTTTGCTTTTCTGACTGCTGCATTCAATACTGCTACACTTCATACTGCTATGGCAGAAATGAAGGGATAACTGACCTATCTAAAGGTGAATTAAAAGAAGTCAGAAGTAGATCAAATAAAGGCCAGATCTTCTTTCCCTTGGTCATGGGAAAGCCCACCGAAGGTAATTTGAAGTCTGCAGGACTGAGCACTGAAGGTGCAGAGCTCCAAGCAGATTTTGTGGYTTTAAATCTCAGCTTCATTTGATGTCTGCTGTTTGTATGGGATTTTTGGCTGAGTATGATTTAAGATCAAGTAGGAAGTAATAGGAAGAGATCAGTGGTGACCTATGAGGCTTATAACCAACCAACAGGTATGTGAAGATCATGAAGTTATATAGTGACTTTTTATATGTATAAAACCCAATTATGCACGCACAAACAGCTTAAGTCACCACAAAATTACCACTAGTAAAGCAAGTATACYTATGGCATGAGTAAAGTAAATATATGTACATTACAAGTTATTACAAAATTCCAATTCTGAAGGAAGCATTTACTTATATACACCTATAAATATRTGACTTGTGACCAAACTGCTTCCAGGAGTGGGGCTAACCAATAATGGAAAAGTTTTACTTAAAGATGATCTGCACCCTTGGAACTGGAGTTTGTCAGGTGTTCCCAGGCAGGATCCYGTCTGTCAGGGAGGTGTGGTGCTCCTTTTAGGTTGGCAGTGAGTTACCTTTATACTTTCTGGTGTAGATACACTACTGTGTGTAGGACATCAGTTCATGAGACAGCTGTTGCTAGCTGGTGCTTTCCTAGAAGGCAAATTTGTTGTCGCAGTTTTTGTCTTACTTCCATCAAATTTTATTTTTATCCTCCCAACTACTCCCCTATCAAGAAAGCTTAGGGTGAGCTTGCCAGGGATATCCTTCACCATCAGCATGTTTACCAGCTTGCACATGTAGGAGTCCCATCACTAGGCAGAGATCATAACATGACAAACAATGAGACACTTCCAGCACACCATGAGAACTTTCTGCATGCTTGCAGAAACCACTCAAGCTTTCTTAGACTTCAAGGTCCAAGATGATTATGTAGGTGCTCAAGAAAGAWACCCCTGGCCCTTCCTTCAATTTCTTTTTTTGCAAGGAAATTTTCGTGAAGTAAATAACCACCTCAGCTATTCTCTCTCTCAACCTTGGCTCCCTCCTTGTCTGTCCAATGGGACTAAAACCAAGCCAAGTAATTTGAGTCAAATGTTATAAACAGCATACAGTGTTCATTTTCAGAGGTATGGTGTTCACTGGTCTTTGTTTTAAAAGTTTATGGCTCAGTTCACAAACCTTGAGAACACAAAACTGATTATTCCTTAATGTACTAAGGAGCTTGTGATTTGGGACCTCTCGTGTCCAAAATTTATGGTATTTAATGTTTTCATAGTTAATGCATTGCAACCAATCCCTAGAACCCATTTCATAGAGGCAGCAATGAATCTTATTTGCTTAGCCACACAGATGGCAGGGTAGTGTAGCAAAATTAGCAATCAGATAGCACMCAATCATTGTGGGCTTAAACCTGGTGTTTAAATAATGAGCAGTCTGTAGATAAGATAACCAGAATATTCATGCAACACTTGATATGCTGAGAGGTCTCAGCCAAAATCATTCTCTTCTGGGTAACGAGTAAGTACGGGGGTTTTTTTTGATAGTAAGTTATTTTCTCAAATAAATTAGATTTTTTTATTTGGCAGAAATTATTATAAAAATGAGTCCTTTTATTTCAGATTATAATGGAAAARTCTATACTTGTCTTCAAGTACAGTCACAGGTCATTGACATTCAATATATTCAAGCTCTTCAAATCTCACAGCAGTATCACCTTTTTTCAATTTTTTCTTTTACATGCTTTAGACTGTCTCTGGCCCAAGCAYAGTGATAGCAGTAAGGAACAGCAAGTGGAATAATCCAGGCTGAGAAGCAGAATATTCCTTCTGTTCTCTCCTTGTTTATAATGGTTGTAGTTTGCTGATGTTTAGCGCTGCTGAGAAAGCAGCTGCACGTACTTGCTGTCACTGTCTCCTGACAGGGAATTCCTGTGAAAAGCCTTTGTTTTGTACCAGTAACATGTGAGCCTGGCTTAGAGTTGGAAAAGACTGCTTCATGTAGGACCCATGAGCAGGACGATGCTCTTCAAGTGCTTCATTTTCAAATAAGACAGAATAAACGGTAACAAGCTTTCAGTTAGATTTCCAATTAAAATTTTAAGGCATGTGATGATAGYGTTTTGTGGTCTGTCAGTGATTTGMCCAATAATGCTGGGAGCCCCTCAAGTAAACTGCTGGTAGATCATGTTTGAGCTCTGAGAAAGCTGTTTTCTCTTTTTTTTTTGTTTGTTTGGGTTTTGCATTGTTTTGTTTTGTTTTTTTGCCAGTGGTGAATCTGCAGAGCTGGCATGAGGCCAGCCAACAAAGGCCATGGGTTAAGAGTCTCCCAGTTCTAAAAGGAAGGTGGGAGGAGAATCTGCATCATAGGAGCACTCTTGGAAAAGTGAAGCTGAGGCAATAACTTGGAGTAGAAAAATATATTAATTAAAACACTGTATGAGACCAAAACAGCAGTCCAAGGGCCCGGCAGAGCACATCCATGATGAGCATTCAAAGCAAAAATCTTTGACACTGGAAGTTTTCCTTGGCTGATTCCTTTATTACTATAATCCAAGCAAATGTTAATGTATAKCCTGAAAAGACAAGAAGATTCCCCAGAAGTATTCCTGTACTAACACTATTAACCAATCCTTTAATGTATTCTGGGKTTTTTTTGGCTAAAGAATAGAGTGATAAATAAATGTCTTGAGAATCAATAAATCTGTTCAGTATGTACTTATTGGAAGCCCATGATTAAGTAAACCTTAGTAATTTGGTACTCAATGTGTTGCATGYTTTTTTCCTGAAACAATCAAGCTCTTCTAGTTTTCTAGGGAATTATATTGCTAGCAAAGTCATTAGTGTTTGCACATCAGTTTTGAGCCAAATTATGAATATCCCTGAATGCAAAGGGGTAAGTTTCTAAACTACATCATTACAGAACAAGTGTATTGAGAATAAGATCTTTTTTTAATCCAAAGTGCTTGGGGAGTTTACCCCTGAGTATTCAAATTAATCATTAATCACAAAAGCAATTTGTTGGGCATTTGAAAATCGTTACCAGTCTAAAAGACTTGGTTTCTATTTCAAAGCTTTCAGTGGGCAAAGAAGCTGCAGCTGCCACTTGAGAATACCCMATCTACACAGCAATTTAAACACTGTGTTTACAACAGACATATGTGGTTTTAATTTTCACAGTTTTTTGTGATCTACTTTAATATCTATTATTCATTCATAGCAGGGAAAAATAGCCTTCAGTAAAACAAGTATGTTTGATGTGTTGAACCTGGCACATTCAAAGCCAGTCTGCAGAATTCCTCATGGGACAAACTGGTGGGAAGCATCTTGCCCTACAGAMGTCCAACAGCAGCTTCAAGCTGAGTTTATGTACACATCCATAGAGGCTTTCWGGTGAAAAATAAGTGACATTGGGGGTAGGACAGAGGATACAGCAATTTTCAGGACATTGTTGCCCTCGTATATGACAATTATAGTGTGACTTTAGTCCAGTGTAACTTTACAAGAGCATTTCAGTTTGGTATTTAATAAYCCTGCCCTCAGGAAACAGGCAGCTCTGAAATCTGCCATTCTGGCACAGATGTGTAAGTCCTGGGCATCTTGCCTTTTGGAAAATCCTTCAATAAGTTGCTTTAGGAATTAGYATTGCTACAGAGRCATGTAGCCYAGATAGTGAGGAGGAATATTTGAAYTTCAGTGCGTTTTAGTCTTTAAAAAATGCCTGTATATGGAGATGTTGTTTTATTAAACTATATAGGTTTTACAATTTGTGTACAAGGATTATTTGCACTTGTTCTATAAAAATGGGAATTTATTTCAAAACTTAATTAAAGCAATTAGTCATATAAAACACTGTACTCGTTTGAAAGCAAACCAGTGCAAGATAACAAGTCAGAAATGCAATTGAATAGGAAAATTAAAATCAATGCAGTAATAATACAGAAACACTGACAGAGTCAGAATTCAACCTGACACCCTGTGGGTCAGGATGTTGGCAGCAGTCCCATTCAATGGTGGCTGCAGCCCTCCTGCAGTGACAGCTGTGGTTCTGTTGGAGCAGGGATCCTGTAGAAGGGTCTGGTCTTCCTCTGAATGTTCAGGGGTGGCTCTGTAGCTCTTGTCCTCTGGGAATTCAGTGGATAAGGCTGCTTGTGATGTTGCAAACCTCAGATTATATCCAGGTAGGAATGCTTGGCTCCTCCCCCTGGGTGGAGCATCTCACAATAGGCTGATCTAATTTTATCAGTCATGCAGTGAGATTTTGATGGCAAATTGACAGAAGAAATCCCCCTGGAGGGAGTGATGATGGCTGACACATGGAGAAGTTAAAGAAGACTGCCCCACCTGTTTTTAACAGCTTATGGATATGGTGATGGATTACATACTTTTGGTTACACCTTGTATTGTAACCTAAGATAACACATGCCTATTTTCTCCTATTTGTAGCAAACCCCCTCCTTCCTAGGTGGGCTTTTCTTTCCCTTGATRTAAGGCAATAAAAGGCATTTCATGTTTAAAAAAATGTACATATTCTGTACTCAGTTCCTCATGGAATTTTTGGCAACTTACTATTTCACACATGATATTTTTACATTGGGTCACATATATATTACTTTTATGTTTCAGGTGATATCTGCTTTGTAAGGGCAGATAACCGTAAGTGTGAGTTGGGGGCTGGAGGAAAAAGATTGCTTTAGCTTTACAGGAAAATGTCTTGGTTTATTCTTAATTAGGGCCCACTAAGCTGGAGTTTGGGAAAGTCAGTAAAAGCAATGTATGGATGCATCTTCATTTCTGAAAYCCTTGTGCAGATTAGGAAATCTGGTAAGTAAAAGATCAGGTAGAACATGTATTCTACTTGTAAAAGCATGATTGTTGTGATTCAAATACTCCGTACATTACCAGATTTAGACTGAGTTTACTTTTAAGTGGATGTGAAATTTAATAGGCAAATGTGTAGCATAAAACTGTTTACTGTGCAAGAGTAGCAAGTGGTTAGTGCACGGCCATGCTCAGATTGGAATTAAATAGTCACAGATACAATATTTCTTCCATTTTATGGTAATTCTCACCYTAGAAGAATTTCTGTACTGGTGTATTGATCCAACCTGTAGCTATCTGCTGTAAGAAAACAGCTGGAGGTAGCCCATGGGAATAGCCAACTAAGCCCTAATTATCCCATCAGAGCTGGGGACTTAAAGGAAAAAAAACCCAACCCCAACCCCTCAAAAATTAGTTTCTTCCTCCTTTTGCCAACAMAAAACTTATAGGTGAAAGATAGATTTCATTAACATAGCTGGAAATGTTCTGTTTTCCACCCTAACTTCTACATGGATGGGAAAAGCTCAGAGCTGTTTCAGATGGTATCTATAGGATTTGTAGATCAGAAACTTTTATGGTAATAATGAAGATATTATGCAATGTTTTCGGCAGAATATAGATGATCCTAAAAAGTTGGTRTCACCTTGCTCTGCTGGAAGTCCTTTTATTTCCCCTTCTAATTTCCTTGTGAAAATTCCACAGGAGAAGAGTATTATCTGCTTGGAAACAATGATTAAAAGTGTAGGAAATACTTAAACATCTCCCTCTGAATACAAACCTGACTGCAGTAAACATGAAAATGCCTATTAATWTTACCATGCATAAGGCTGTGGTCTTTGAAGACAAAGCCTGTGATTGCACAATCYATGCCTGATTTCCAGTGTGTTTTTTAAAATATGCTTTTAAAATGTACTGCATGATATAATGACAGCAAAGGGCAGAGTTGAACTGTGCATCCATAGCAACAGGATGCTCCAGTGGYTTGTAAAATGCAGTAACACCAAGCTCCTTATCAGATAAATTACCATCAGGTCCAAAGGGCCTTCATCATGCACCCTCACTGCTCTGTGAAGAGTAGATATAAAATATTCAGCTGAGAAATGTTGATAAATACCTATGTGCATAAAATATTCAGCTGAGAAATGTTGATAAATACCCATGTGCCACAAGGTAAAATGTAGCTCCCAGGACAAAGAGGATGTCAAGCCCTGGAAAGAGGAGTAATCACAGGAGACAGGGACATCTCCAAAACTCTTCAGCACCTATAGTTTTCCAGAACCTGCTGATTTCCAAAGATTAAGCCAAATTATYACTATGAAGAAAGAGCCAATAGATGCTGACAAGCAAAAAATGTGGTTGGTGAAGAAAAAAACCCCCAGTATGCAGAAGCATAAAGCTTTTGCTCTGCAATTTAAACAAAACTCAACAAAGCTTGTTTCAGACTATCATAGTTTTGTGTTTGGGTTGGTGATAAATTGAGGTAATTTTGGTTTAGTGTTTACTGTGTTTAAAAACATCAGTAAAGAAAGTCAGTAGAGAGCTAAGGGCCCAAGCACAAGGCAAGTTATGAAATTGGGATTAACCAGAGTAAGAAGGAATCTGCAGGACTCAAAGCTCAAACATCCAAGTGGAATTTTACTGTGGCAAATAATTTTGGCAATTTTAATGTGATTGTGGCCTAGACCTTGTAATACTCCAATGCACATGGATCTGCATTGATGGATCTTATCTGCTGACATCTCACAGGAGCTGACAAATGCTGCATCAGTGCTATCTTCTCTGTAAAATACTTCTGTAAATGCCATGAAAGCCCTGTTCTCTCTTCTTGTTATTTGAATATATATTTGTGTCAAAGGAATGACAAGTTTGTGTGTCACTACRTCCCCCTGCTGTCATGCAGTTATTCTGCTGGAGTGACCAGCAGTTTTTATTCAGCCTGCACAGCCAGAGTTCTTCCCACAAAAGGTAGGATGTGACTGAAGAACAGGATGTACACCTGGGTCTTGAGGCAACCTCATTTTCTCTTGCTGGCATGAGAAAGAGTGTACTTGTTTGAAAGCAAACCAGTGCAAGATACCAAGTCAGAAATACAATTGCATAGGAAAATTAAAATCAATGCAATAACACAGAAACACTGGCAGGGTCAGAATTAGACCTGACACCCTGTGGGTCAGGGTGTTGGCAGCAATCTCATTAAATGGTGGCTGCAGCCCTCCTGCAGGGACAGCTGTGGTTCTGTTGGAGCAGGGATCCTGTAGAAGGGTCTGGTCTTCCTCTAAATGTCCAGTGGTGGCTCTGTAGCTCTTGTCCTCTGGGAATTCAGTGGATAAAGCCATTTGTGATGTTGCAAATCTCAGATTATGCCCAGGTAGGAATGCTTGGCTCCTCCCCCTGGGTGGAGCATGTCACAATAGGCTGATCTAATTTTATCAGTCATGCAGTGAGACTTTGATGGCCAATTGACAGAAGATATCCCCTGGAGTGAGTTRTGAGGGATGGGTCATTGAAGAGATAAAAAAACACTGCCCCACCTGGTTTTAATGGATGGTGATAGAATACAAACTTTTGGTTACATCTTGCATYGTAACCTAAGACAAAGACAAACACTACCGCATCACTCTAGCAATACAGAAATTAAATATCTATTAAGAAAAATAAATTTGACTCCATGTAGAAGTGTGGAAGAACTGCAGGACATCTTCAGTAGGACTGATGTAAAGCGACCTCAGAAAAAATCAGCTTTCTTCAGACAAAGAAACAAAACAGTAATGTCACTTTTTTTGGGTCTTTTTAAGTCCCCCCAAATTTCAAAAATAAACTTTCTGACCATCATGCATGAATGCCTGGTCTCTTTACAGTGGTCCTGACAGCTGGAGGAAACCTGTATTGCTGCTCATAGCTATTCTATTTGACAAGCTTTATTTTAGTATACATAGTTAAGGATTCTTCTGAGAAAAAWTTTCAAAAGCAACATAGACATGACAGAGTGTGAACAAGAGTGGATTCTGTGACTCCATGGGCAGTAGAAAATATCAGAGTGAGTTCTCTACACAAAATTTAGTATTGATCTAGTATGATTTGGAAATGTCTCTTTTTTTGGTAGATTAAATGAACCAAAGGTGACCACTAAATGTAATATTTTCTTTTCAATTATTAGAATAATATATTACTGAAAATTTAATTTGAAGAAGAAAGGAAATTTCAATATGTGAAAAATTGAATTCTAGAGCTTTTGGAAGAGAGCTGAAGTTTAAAAAGTATGCTATCCAAAATTCTTATAATTAATTAAGTTACTGGAGAAAGTGTAGAGAGTTTAATGACATTCCTGTCTCATAACTTCTGCATGATCACATTACTTTRGGCTTTGTTCAACAATGTCAAATCAGTTTTATTGACTTAAGTTGTAATATTTTTAAAGCTTTATAAATCATAATAAAACCAGCCTCACTTTTCCAAATGAGACTTAGAGAAAAGTAAAAATACCTTAATCAGCTAAAATGAGAAATAATAGGATGTGGAATTTAAATAAGGCCAGGGGAGAAAGACGCAGTGGCACAGTTTTACAATTCACAAAAGTTTTAAGACTGTACACTTTTATTTTCTAACCAATTTCTAGGAASAGTGWCTTAGAACAGTKCTGGGCTCTTCCCAGTGGCTGMTATGGGGCYGTGTTTTGGATTTGTGCTGAACACARCCAAAACATTTCTGTKTTATCAACAGGGCTGCTRAGCTGGGGGTGCTTGAGAAGGCAGGCAGGGACACAGCCTGKRTAASTGACCCCAAGGGAGCASTGGGATATTCCAGACAGTATGGCAYCATGCTCAGTGTATAAAGTGAAGGGAAGAAGGAGGAAGGAGAGGACACYTAGACTGATGGTGGTATCTGTTATCTGTGATGGGGCCCTGCTGCCCTGGAGATGGCTGAACACCTGTCTGGCCAYGGGAAGCAGTGAATTAATTCCTTGTTTTGCTTTGCTTTGCTTGTGTGTGTGGCTTTTGCTTTCCCTSATAAACTTTCTTTATTTCAACCCACAAGTTCTCTCCCWTTTACCCTTCCAATCCTCTCTCCAAAAATCAGAATGCCCCATATTCCTTGCAATCCATGAGAACACGTTCCATGTTCTCTTGCTTTTTCCTACCTTGAAGAGTGCAGAAAACATACAGATAATAARGGAACCTTAGAGCTGAATGTTAAACCCATCAGTAGATAGTAGAAAATCATTACATTCTCACTGWATTCCATCTGTCTTTGATTTACAGCCAAAACATTCTCCGTATGCTGCTCTGCTGATTCAGATGTAAGTGAATATCTGGATCCAGATATGGAATCTGGGAGGGATATGAACTACTTTATARATTAGAACAGTTGCAGAGCTGGTGGATTTTGTGATTTTTGAGCTACACAGTTGTGSTAGGGGAATGGACTCATTAGTTGGGAAAGGCTTGTTAAAAACTGTGCACTGATGTGTGATGAGATATTAAGGAGTCRGAGCTTTATAACCTAATAAGGGAAGATTAGAGTGTATATAACTATGATATTTGAAATTCTATTCTGTCTCTAATGAAGAAATATCATATTTTAAAATGTGATTGAAAGCCAGTGTATACAAAGAAAGTAGGAAACTTCATTTGTTTTCAAAGTAGAAAGTCTCTGCTTTACATGTTCTAAAAAAATCAATTTATTAATGGCATAGCTCCAAAAAGTAACTGCCATAATACTGGGATGAACTTTCTTGTATGACCCACATTCACAGGATGTGCTTTATTTCAGAATATTTGTGCTATCAGAATGTACTGCTTTATTTCTGGTGGCTCTTTCTATCCCTACTGGAACTGTTTTTCTAGKTGCTGTTTATTTCAGAAGCTAAGAGATACTGCAGAGCAGTGCTCTATTAAATGCTACCTCCAGGAAAAACTGAGGAGTTCTAATTAGCCTCAGAATGCAACTACAACTGTGCCAAACCTCTGACATTTACAGAGGTAAAAGCAGGTTGAAAGATTTGGGGTTTTGTTTTTCACTTCTATGTTTCCATCGGTAAAGCTGGATTTTACTTTCAGTGAAAATGTTGGTGGAAGTTCTGAAYAGCACACAAATTAAAATTCTCCAGAATAGTTTTCAAAAACTGACTAGCTGGCTTTTCTTAGGCTTTGTGCACACACCAGATAAAACATAAAGCATCAAACTTTCCTGAAATGTTATTTCCTTTCTTATAGCAAATGTGATCTGAAAATAATGGAAGATTATTTAAAAGGTCTGATAGTGCTCATTTCAAGGTTAGTAGATTTTAGACTGGCTTTCAAWGGTTTAGGGGCTAGCATTTCAACTGCAGGTGTAGTAATCTCTTAAGATTTTCAGAAATTACTATTATGTCTAAAAATTCCTCAATCTAGAACTAAGAGTAAAGGTATTTTAAAATTCTTAATATGTTTATTAATTGAGAAAAGGTATTTTTAAATTCTTAATATTTTTATTAATTGAGAAAATGGAAGAAACTGAGGTGATATTGAACAAATGACAGAAAATGAACGTTAGAAGATAAATATTTGTTTTTACTATTTGTTTCTTTGCTTT
Organism: Sporophila hypoxantha; assembly: GCA_002167245.1. NCBI lineage: Eukaryota > Metazoa > Chordata > Aves > Passeriformes > Thraupidae > Sporophila > Sporophila hypoxantha. The sequence goes on from NDFG01000135.1 coordinate 2,112,439, forward strand.
ATATGCTTTCTGTACATTTCATAATTTGATCTCACACAGAGCGATGTGAAAAAGATGTGGGGAATGTCTTGCAAATCCATGTATGTTTTGAACATCAAGGTGATGTTATACCCATGGCAAAGAATAAGAATTATTTTGCTGAAAAGTAGAGAAAATCAGTTTATAATTTCTACTATAGTACCTATAGTAGAAATTACTTGGCAGTTGCTGTAAGATGCTGGCTGTTGGGGGAGGTGTTCAGCAGAGCCTCTAGATAAAACTGCAGTTTGAGCCCACTATTCCCCCAGGAGCTGCCAGTTAATGCCCAATTAAACTCTCAGGAGGAAGAGTTAGATGAAAGACTGAATCCTGAATCAACACACACAGAAAGAGGAAGAACACACAGGTGTTTAGAATAGCAAAAGTCTGGTCTTGGACTAGAAATGGGATGGAGAGCAGTTGAAAGTAGAACAGATGAAATATTATATTATTTGAAAGATTAAAAAAAAATAAAATTTCCATTCAGCTTGATAAAGTAATTTTTAAGCCTGAACCCATATACAGCAGACACTGAACTAGTTTTTCCAAACCAGAAACATGTATGTACAAACATATTTCATATACAAGAAGGAAGATTTAATTATTCTTTTATTATATTTAATTATTTAGATAGATATTTAGAATATTTATTCTATTATTTTATTTATTTAATTATTCAGTTCTCTAACACCTGAGTTGTCTCATTGACTCACTTAAGCAGGTGAGGTTTAGACTGAAGTCTTCCACTGAAGTCTTCCGTTTTGTCCCAAAATGTCCTGCTTGGCACAGACAGGTGCCCTAAGCAGATCCCAGAATCACAGAAAGGTTTGGGCTGGAAGGGACCTTACAGATCATCTCATTCCAACTCTCTGCCATGGGCATGGACATTTTTCACCAGATCGGGTTGCTCAAAGCCCATCCAACATGGCCTTGAACATTTTCATGCATGAGACAGGAATGTCCACAGTGTTTGTGTTCCCACTGCAYATGCAGCAACGGGGTGGTGAGGTGGCCAAGGCCAATTTCAGAACCCACTTTGCTTCAYTGTTGTGGTGTGTGTCCRACTGTYSGTTGTCACAGACATCTTTTATGAAAAATCCTTTCTTTAGGATTTTTCCTCTTGAGAAGCTGAGAGGCCTCAGGAACAAAATGTAAACAWTGATTATCTGCTGCTGTGGAATGCAACAGGTGSATCTGTGATTGGCCTATGTTGGATGTTTCTAATTAATGGCCAATCACAGTGAGCTGGCTCGGACAGAGAGTCCAAGCCACAAACCTTTATCATTCCTTCTTTTTCTATCCTTAGCTAGCCTTCTGATGAAATCCTTTCTTCTATTCTTTTAGTATAGTTCTAATATAATATATGTCATAAAATAATAAATCAAGCCTTCTAAAACATAAAGTCAAATCCTCATCTCTTCCCTCATCCTAAGACCCCTGTGAACACGGTCACAGTCGGTGATCCCTGAGCCAGCCAGCAGCGGAACGCCCGGAGACTGTAGGAAGGATTGTAAGAGGCCACAATAATCATCTCCCCCATAAGTTACAGCTGGAGCCAATTAAGATCACCACGCCCACAAGCAATTAAGGCCACCAGTATAAAAGGGCGGAGTCAGAAGACAGAAAGAAGAGACAGCAAGAGGAGTCAGATGGCTGCTACAAGGATCCTGAAGAATCACTGCAAGAAGGTATGGTGCTCAGAAGTCACAGGATCCTTGCAGCATAATGATAATAAGAACTGTAGCCATATACTATGCAATACTTGAAGCAACATATACAAGGCAACAATATTGCCATATACTTTATAATACTTAAAGCGACAGGAGACGGGCTGGCATCAACAGCCTGAGGGACCTGCGGGGCTCACGGGGAAACTCTCTGGTTCTGGGGCTTCCGCTAAGGTGTGGCCATGCGGCACAGCAACAAGGAAGGGACAGGCACAACTGGAGTGCCAAAACTGAAGGTGTTTGTTAAATAAATAAAAGGGCACAAATGAGGGTGCAAAACAAAACATAAAGGGGCTGCTTATGAAGTGGGGCCTACATGGGGCCTACACACACACACACACGCACATACACACATGTATATATACACACACACACACACTATAGTATCTCGTAGAATGTTCTAGAAGCCTTCTGGCCAATCACAGGCTGTTGATCTGCATGGCCACTCCCACCTGGTCCCAGAGTCCTGTGCAGAGTCCTTTGCTCCTCACCATAAGCTGTCTGGATGCCATTACTTGTGGCTTCTTATTTCTTGAGGCGTGAGGTTGGTTGGTTGTYTGCGGTGTGGCTGTGTGGCCAGTTTGCAGCCTGTTCCCTCCAGGACAAGCTCCCACACTTCATAACTTCCAATGAGGAAAAAGAAGCTGTAAAAGCTGTGCTGGCACGTGCTATACTACTCTTATCTTCCTCTGATGGAAATTTCCTTTGGCTGACTGACTACAGGTTGTACAAATGACCCTGTCCTGTCCTGTCCTGCTCAGTGTGGTTCCACTGCTGCAGGCAGCAGTTTCATTACAAACTTCAGAAGATCATTTTTTTCGTATTAGGAGAGAGCTTTCACATCAGACCTTGTTTCTTGCCGTGATGGGCTTAGTAGCAGGTGTGTGAGTTGTCACAGACAGTTAGTGGATACCTGAATTCTCACCACTCAGTGGTAGGGTGTAAAGCTACCAAGCTGGCTGTCAAAATGAGTTTTTTGATGGCTCCTAATAGCAGAGTTAAATTAGGATATTGAAGTTTCTTGGGAGCCAAAAAAACTTTTGAAAGCACATACCATATATGGTGGTATAGAAAAGGAGAACAGTGAAGAGATATTTGTCTTTTCCCCCCWCATTTCAAAATGAAAATGGCAGTTAAAATGCTGCGTGGGATTTATGCCTATTTGCACAAACACATGCATATTTATGTCATGAATTTCCCTGAAGTGTACCTAAGGCAAAGTGAACGCTGAAATCTAATCCATCCTTTTGCATAAACATCTGAATTCTCTCTTCCTCTTCTTGAGTTTCTCTTTTTCTTCATCTTAAATTCATAAAGGATCCAAAGAAAGCAYCAGGATATTTTTACTCTAATAGCAGCTTTAAACATGAATACTGTGCTGGTCTCTATGAAGCTRCATTATATGAACACTTTTTATTGTTGATCAGATTTTGAAGCACCCCATTTTTCTGTTATCCTTCTTCAGAGTAAACATCCTTTCTATAAAACATGACTGCTTATATGTCTGTAAGTGTATGAAAAAATAAATTGTTCATGATCTGACCCATAAAGAAATATTTATTCTTGGTAAGATACTAAGCTGTTGTGTGACTTGGGAGAAACAACTCTGCCTCTATATTTCCTGACAGCTGTGAAACAATTCTACTTCAAAAGTCACCGGATTTGAATTTCAAAATAAGTTACAGGCTGGAAGCAGGGCTTTAATGTTTTTAAAACTTTCRCAGGCAACTGAGAAATAAGCTGCAAATGATTCTAAGTGTCAGGAGAATAGTAATTTTCATGTGYACAGGGCTTTAAAATTCTGATATTCCTCTTTCAGAAATGTTGGAATGAGCACCTTAGTCCCCTTAGAACTAAATGGCCAAAAAGAATAACCCCAAAACTCCTGAGAGACCTGCAAACGACCGAGGCATAGAGTCAGACCAGCAGGGAACCTGAATTCTTTTTTCAAAGAAACAAGCTGGTTTTATACGCTTCTTCAAGACACATTATTTCCTTATATGATAATTCTCACTAAGCGACCAATCAGACATTGCCACATCAGCAATGTGCTTTCTCCATGTCCCCATATGGGGTGATCCTGTGCTGTTCAGGAGTTTGGCAGCTTCCAGCAGCCTCCTCTCCATAGGGGTGTGCTGTGTGGCATCTCCTCCCCACAAGGTCAGGCAGAGACCTGCAGGCGACTCCCACAGCCTGTAACTTAATTCTATCCCATCTCTGCCCACAATTCCCTCCTTTTTGTTTTATACAAACAAGAATAATGAAAAAAACCCACCCCCAACATTGGAACGTGTTTGGCCCACTGCCTGGACCAAACAAGCTCTATTCATCYTGTTCCTTCAGCTTCCCCAGGAGCTGATGATGAAGTCAGAGTGACCAAGACTGGTTGGACTACTCTTGCAGGTACCCATCGTGGACTGGAATCTGTGGAAACACAAGCATATCCTCTGTCCCAGGTTATCAACAGAAAGGGTCCTTCCCATTTTCTATTTTCAAGATTCTTAATTAAGTCTTAAGTAAGCCTGYRATCCACAAGAATGTCGTTGTAAGGGGCTTAGGTCATTATGAATGCAATTCAAAAAAATTAAGAACATATTAGGCTTTCATGGGGAGTATATCCCATCCCTGCAATCCTTCTTTTTTGTTTTAGCAACTRTAACATGAACATGTTTCAACCTATGAAATTACAGAGAGCGTGTAACATAACATGCAGTTCTCTTACTATGAAGAGTAAAACAATACATCTAATAAAACAACAAGCACACACACAACAAAARTAAGCAAGGTAGTATYTTCAACTACCTAARTACTTYACCATCACCCAGAGTTTGTAATTGCTGGGGWGCCCCATTTTGCAGCGAGGACAGWAACTTGTAGAGTGAGACATGCTCAATTTAGTGCAAGAATTTCACCCAGGATTTCCTCCTATTCCAACCAGGGTGGGCAGAAACATCCCCTCATGAAACAGGCAGTTTAGTCACAAGGTTGGCAGAAAGAAATCCCAAAAAGATTAATGGACAGTCTCTCCAAAAAACTAGAACARGTAGTGTCAGAATGGCCAGACAGGATGCCCAAGAAATCACGTGCAGAGAAGTATAACATAAGGCCAGATGCACCTCCCTTAATAGATCTGAGCTGGGATGAGAGTATACCAGATAAATTGCATACAAGGAAACTGAAGACCTCACCCAGTTTAGGCAGAAGATGTGCTAGAGGCTGGATTAGGCAGTTTTGGATCAAAAAGTACCACCTTAGGGCTTTGCTGGCTGCAGCAACACAGAGAGAAACTGTTGCTGGAGGAACTGCAGGGGAGAGAGGGAATAACYATTTACCTCCCTCAAATTCCGATGTGTATGAAGCAGAATTCAGTGAAAAATCTTGGGGTGGACAGGGGAACTGTATTAATTAAAACAGAGTATTCCTTGTGGAGATTACTCTGGTGGCGCAGTGTGTTTGTTAAAGTGTGTTTGTTGCAACACTGTTGGTGTATTTACTGTTTCCAAAGATGTTTTATTTCTTTTGGCAGAAGAAGTTGGATTTGCACTCACGTGCTGATGGAATCATTTMAAGTCCAGTTTTAACAGGAACACCATTCCCGTGACAGGGTGGCCCAAAGAGCTTCAGTTAGGAGGTGGTGCACACAAATAAAACATTACTGTGACATCTTCAAAGTGACAGAAGGGACCACTAAACTGATAACTATTCAGAAACAGAGCACCTCAGATCAGGAGAGTGGCACAACWTTCCCTCCAGTATATAAATTACATGACTCCTCTCCCCACACYTGGGAAATGCATAGTTCACTCAGTGATAGATGCCTCAGCTAAGTGAGAGGACAAGGTGAGGAAATACTGGGCAGTCACCTTACAGACCAATACTGAGCACCAGCTTGTCACTGGAGGCAAAGATAGTGCCCAGGTCAGAGAACTGGTGTCTGTATGAAGTATTTTCAAACATGAATATCTCTTCCTCTCTCCTATTGTCATCTATACTAACTCCTTTGCTGTCTTTAAGGGCTCTACTGAATAACTTCTGTTCTGGGAACAGAATAAGTGGGAGGTAAATGGGATTCCTGGTTTGGCAGGAATAGAAGTGGCAAAACCTCTTAGCATTTGCTAAGGAAGGTGACTTTGCAGTAGTATGGATAGCCACTCACCAAACAGGGGATGAGCCAGTGGCCAAGTGGAATGACAGACTAGATGAACTGACCAGATAAAACCTCCATTAAACCAGGAGGCAGTAGCTGACAACTGGGAACACCCCCTGGAGTGGTTGCATGTGAAATGAAGCCACTCTGGGGCAAAAGGTACTTAGATGTTCCTGCCTGAGGCTGGCATGTTATGAGAGAGAATTTTAAGACATGCATTCCAGCATGTGAGGAATGTCGAGTCCAGCTTGAGAGGCATCCCTTAGAGGAGCCTGCACTACATCTAAGAGAAGGCCAAGGATTATGGGAGACTTGACAAATTGATTATATTGAATACTTGAGGAGATCAGAAAGAAAACAGTATGTGTAAGTAAAGGTAGAAATAATTCCAGGTGAATTATTACCTCATTCTGATGTTCTAGTTATGTTCCTGGCTCCAAAAGGACTGAGAACCAGTGTGTTTGTAGTACAGGATAACTGTCTACAGTTGAATAATAATAACCTTTAATATTTTTGTTGTTATGTTTTGGGGCTGGAACAGCATGCTGGGCTTTAGTGGGAAGTCAAAATAGAGAATGTAGTACACAAGTCCAGCAGGCTTCCAAAATGCCTATGCAGAATATTGAATTTATATGTGAATTGTATAGTTCTGTTGCTACATGATATTAAATATGTTAAAAATTCCAAGTTGCTAGATACCCCTAGCCTTTCTCTGTCTCTCTCCGTGTCTTTCTCTTTTCTTCTGCCCCTATCATTATGAAAAATGTTGAGTCAGAGAGTGGTGAGGCAGCCCAATCAGATTTTTATTTATGCCTCAACRTACRKTATACATGAGGTGAAGGATTCCTRTAGGGGCTGTASACRTGCTGGCAGCCCTGTCCCCTTGGAGACTTCACCTGAAGTGTCARTCAGGGCAGAGAAAGCTTCCASAATCRGGCTGCAAGAAACCCCYMMCTGTCRCCCTGTTCTTCTAAGTTCTTCTARGCCTTCTGATGTTTACATTTTTGTAATGGAGTTTCTCACGCACTTTTCATGTAAGTAATGATCGTTTTGCATTCYTTTATGGAGGAGGAGAAAATTGATGGACTGTTGGTTTGACCAGTGTGGCTGGAGAGGTGGCAATTTCATCCTSCAATCCATGGTCACTTTTGAAAGTCTATAAACATTGGAGTTTGGAAATAAACTACCCTCTTTTTACCTTGGASATTCCAGCTTGTGCATGTCRTTMGTTTCRTGTCCTATTCRTGTCCAGAGGTRCAGYGGTAATGATCTGTCCTTGTCTTCTGTTTCTSTCTTTTTSTSTCTCTGCTCTCTTTTCTATCCCCCTTYRGTAGGAACACTCATCCTTCTTYATCAAWAAATGGTTCTCAGATATAATCTTGTGCTCGTGCTTTATTTTCATTGAAGAAGCCTATCAAAAATTTGAGTCCTCCCCAAGTTCCTCTTTTACAGTGGGATGGGACAAATTGTGAAAATGAAGTTCTTAATGAGGAGAGTTCAATGAGAAATGCCATCATTGCCATGGTCACCTGGAGGCCAGGGCTACTTTATATTTTTATGATTGATCCAGACATTGATRTAAAATCCTTACTGGTGAAATTGTCAGATTAAATAAAGGTCTGTGAGGTAGCAAATAATGGAGACAATTAATTAGAGAATCATGCCACTTGACAGATGTTRCAGTGGTRCCTGGGTGCCACTGGTTGCTGCTCTGAGGGCAAATGCCAAACACTTTGTCTGTGGCCTCATGTTCAACATGCTGTGGAGTGTTCTAACTCTGCTACGTGTTCCTCTCTTCCTCAACAATTCTCTCTTCCCCAGAAAATGTGTAAAGAGGCAGGTCTTGGGAAGGAAAAAGGTGAGAGATGTTGCTCTGCTGTTGCAGAGCAAACAAAGTCAAGCAAATGAAGGGCCTCTCATAACAGATAGTGAAATCGCCTGGGCAAATTAAGACAAATCAGCTATAGAGAAAAAGATCTGATTTTTTTCTCCTATTTCTGTCAAGTTGTTGCCTTCTTTTTTTCAGAGCTGCTTGGTAACAGCCTGCTGGAATGTGCTGTATGCCGGTATTTGCATTTTTTTTCAAGTTAATACCARTCTTGGAATTAGAGAAAGGTGGTTGTTAGAGAGAACTTTGTGGTCCAACTTCTTGCTCAGGACAGGACAATTTGGAAATTAGGTCAGAATGCTCAGAGCTTTGTCATTTGAGCTTTAAAATTTCAAAATTTGGGATTTCTCTATCTGCCCTGGGAAAGCTGTTCTAGCGTTAGACCATGTATAGACCTAGAGAAGCTGCCTTTAGCCACAATATCCTCCCTCAGGCTGCACTGTTATCTGAGAAATTCTCATTAGGCCTCAGCACTTGGACAAAGCCCCTCTCCAGCTTATCAGAAACACTGTCTGTTCCCAGGAACTCCTGCTGTCCAATGAGCACCTGGTTTTTAACAAGCAACCTTACAAACTTTTTTTCTTGTCTGAATAATAACCCAARTAGAATAATATATCTGTTGCCAAACCATTAATGAAAGTTGCCAACTTGAATTTTGGCCAGGGTGGAAAATTACTGTGACTAAGGCCAACTCTCTTGAGACCAGTAAACAGGTCCAAAGTAAGATCTGTTTGAGCTCTCAAMTCCCAGAAGATAACTGGCAAATGTGTGTGTCAAGCACAGATAACTATGGAAGCTGTGGAGCCAAGGAACTACAGTAATAACAAACAAGGATGGTTGGTAATAACCAAGGACTATTGTTATTAAAATCCTGTGAGAAAGACTAAGTTTTGGCTGGAGAAGGGAGGCCAGGTGGAAATAGGGCAGCACTTTTTCACAGGAAAGATCCACAACAGTAGAGCAGAAGGGTAGGGATGATTGGCAGCAAGTGGACATGGACTGTAAGGCAGGACTGGGATGACCCAAGACCCCTGAAGCTCTCTAACCCATGCCCAAAAGATGTGAAAAACAGACTATGCATGATAACTAATTAGCATAGAAAGTGAGAAACCTGTCTTTGGGACAGTGAAATCTGTCCATAACGAGGGCACCATGCCTGAGTGGTGCCCTCCAGCCCCTGGACATCTCATCAGCCAGACTGATGCAGCTGGATTGCCACTGAGTGCCTGGACTGATGCTGAGAGCAGGATTGGCATGCCATCAGGTGGATTGACAGGGGCTGGTGATCCCTTTTTGCCTCTCTTTTCTCATTTTTTCCCTGTTTTCTTTCCCTTTTTTAATTAATCTCCCTCTTTTTAAATAACCTGTTTAATTTCTCTTTTCCCTTCCACCCTACACCTTTATCCAACCCCTCCTGTCATGAGCTAAAATTCTCTTTTCCCTTTACCTTTCTGTTTTATCCCAAACCCACTCCTGTGTGCCTATATAGTAGGTCAGGGACTAACATACCAATTTCCATGTCAAGCACATAATTTATTAATAAAACTCTCTGATTGATTGAGAACCCTCTGAATGTTGTCATTAATTTCAACCAATGAATATTTTTGAATCTTATGTGCTTTTTTCCTATTAAGGGATGTTCATCACAGACCACTCCAGTGAAACTTTTTTTTCCTTTTACCTGAAGGGTATTTTCTGTTTTGCATCCTGCCTCTTGTTGTTTCACTGCACATATGCAAGACAAATGTGAACTGTTTGAACTTCTATCAATTGTTGTTGATAGAAATACCTCAGGTTAGTTCCTGGCCATGATTTTGGATGCTTGGGGAAGTGAAAGAAATCCTCTAAGTTTTGTGTGTATTTACTTCATCATCTACATTCATAATTCTGATGGCTTCTGATAGCACTGTAGGCATTTTTCACTGCTTTGATTTATATCTACAATAAATAGTAGCCCTTAAACTACGTTTAATTCAGCAGTGGAATTGTACTTACCTACTTTCAAGCTCTGTATAGCCTTCATAACATGTATAGAGGCAGTTAATATCATTCCCTGCCCTCAACAAGCAGTCATTCAATTTACTTCTCAACCGTAGTTAAAATTATTTCTATGCCTAAGCAATTTTGAACCAGTTATAAAATGTATTGGGTAGGAAGCAAACTTATGCTTCTCAGCCTTTTAGTGATTTTAATACAAAAATGTGGTATTGCATCTAGAATAATTGGAAATTAAAAAAGCTATGGAAATGGATAATTTTATTCTGAAAACAAGTGTCACAGTTTCCATACTGATGTTAAATTTAATTTTGAAATTGTCATTTGTAATCTGAAATAATCCCTTTCCAGTGAAGGAGATGCTGGGATATTGTAGTACAAAATGTTCAWTTGAGTCAGACACAAAACTGCTTTGTCAGAGTCTGTTCTGTACATAACATGAAATTCTATTTCAAGTGAATGATTGTACTAAACTTAGACTTTTCTACCTTAAATTTGTCCCTAGAAGTATTCCCAGTCTTTAGTTTAAACTCTATTTTGCTACAGTTAAATGTCTTGATCATAGTTTTGRCAATGCAATTAGAAATCACATTTATATAAAAGGARGCTACTGAATWCTTATMTTCTGCTYTTAATGTGTGAATACATGCATTYATAGATATATAAATATACTTGYCCTACAGGGAAYRCYATACCAAACCCTAGAAACGTYGAGATTTTGAATTTAGRGCTCTTAAATGCAATAAGWTGGAGTGTGTTTGAAKAAAACAGCATTTTGGCCAGTTGTGTATGCAACTTGTATTTTACTCAACCTTGGAAGGACCTAGCAATGAAACTGCTCAAGTTTTGATTAGGATTTGATTGTTTTKTRTTATTCCTCATGGGTTCCTTCCAAATCAGGAAGGGAAATCTATGATTTTCCATTTTGTCTTTGTTAATTCAGAGGTTACAATAAAGAATCCATCACAATAAGTGAAATCTTGGCTTGAGTCAAACTTTCTAATTTTATATTATGCTTAATTTTTGACCAAAGATTTTGGAATTAGGCCCTAAAAGTTGTAGTTAGGAAGTGTGTCGGTGGCTAGGGCATGGAATAAACCGAGAGCTTGCTTCTACGTTGGTATACATGCTAAGGATAAAAATGGTAAAAATAATAATGGTAATAGTAATAATAATAAATGTTCATCAGAACATATTTTCAAAGGCAAATACAGTTCTAAATATTTTTTTAGACAAAAATTCTTCCAGTGAGAAGTACAGACTCTGCCTAAGAGTGAGTGGGAGGAAATGGGACAGTCAAATGCTGCARTTTCTGGAAGTCAGAAGTCACTAGGGCACCTTACCCACTTGTAAAATAAAGAAACATGATAGCTGAATTAGACTTTGATATGGAGGATGAATTATTTTATAAAGCCAGCCTTCTCTTTTTATTGTCTAGTTAGTAGTCCTTGAAGGGGAAATATAATTGTAATGTGCCCATTKAGGAGCTGTTTATACTGTTTTAGTTTCTGTTAGACTGAAGAATTTTAAACTTAATTAGCTAACTTATTAATGAGTTMGGTACTCATTAAAAAGAAGAAAAGCACTTTTGTTTAATAGCTATGATTTTAAATCATGAGTACTTAAGCATACAGATCCATCATTTTTACAGACAGCTATTAAATTATTTTACTGCAGTTTTGACACAACATTCTAGCTGAGACGTCTTCATCATCTTCCATTTTTCTTGGTGTGTTGCTTTGGCACAGCCTGATTTTTTGGTAGCAGGGGAGAGACACAGGTGAGAAGCTGCTAGAAGCTTCAGCTATGTTGGACAGAGCCAATCTCTGATGGCTCTGAAGGTGGACTTGCTGCTGGCCCAGTTACAGAGGTTGATAACATCTCTGTGATGACATATTAAAAGAAGAAAATTAAAACAGTGCCTTCTCTTTACCTGTCCTAGACAACCCAATGGCTGTCTGGTGGCAACAGTACAGAGGGGGGAAAGGGAACTATGGGGAGAACATAGGACACCTATACAAAAAGCTACATAGCATAAAAATACATCAATAAATCTTCTCGTAACTTACACACAATATTGTGTAATTGYGAGAGCCAGTCATCTCATTACTCATCTGTACCATTGGCACTGTAGGATCTTGCAAGAATCCTAGAATTGGTGGAACTTGTTGGCAATGGTACCTACAAGCAGCAGGTTTTGTTCTAGTCAGAGAAGGGAAGGAAGYGAGGACACAAGAGGGAAAACAACATGGTGGCACCAAGGTCAATGGGAATAAGGAGGGGAAGGAGGTGCTCCAAGAGCTGGAGCCAAGGTTCCTCTGCGAGCTGTAGTGAGGACCATGGTGAAGCAGGCTGTCCCCCTGTAATGCATGAAGTTACAATGGGGGATGCAGAGATCCACTCTATCAAGCCATTGGAACAGTGCTGCACACAGAGTGAGCGGATGCCGAGAGAAAGCATTTCTCACGGGGAGTATCCCAACAGGAGAGCAGAGGTCCTCTTGCTTCCCAGAAGACTACGAAGAGAGAGGGGTTCCTGCTTCAAGACACGAGAGAGGTGCCTGCTTTTCCAGAGACGAGAGTAGAGTAGGGCTCTGCTCAGGACAAGGGCTGATTCCCAGAGACAGAGAAGGGCCCTGCTTCCAGAGACCGCAGAGAGGCTGCCAGATCTGATAGCCCTTGCTTCCAGAGACAGAGAGACGAGGGCCCTGCTTCAGAGACAGAGAGAGAGGGCCCCTGCTTCACAGAGACAGAGAGAGGCCCTGCTTCCAAGAGACAGAGAGCAGGGCCCTGCTTCCAAGACAGAAGAGAGCCTGCTTCCAGAGAACAGAGAGAGGGCCCTGCTTCCAGAGACCAGAGAGAGAGGCCCTGCTTCCCCAGAGACAGAGACAGGGCCCTGCTTCAGAACAGAGAGAGGGCCCTGCTTCCAGAGACACAGAGAGAGGGCCCCTGCTTCCAGAGACAGAGAGAAGAGGGCCCTGCTTCGAAACAGAAGAGAGAGAGGGCCCCTGCCGAGAAGACGAGAGGGCCTGCTTCCAGAGACAAGAGACAGGGCCCGCTTCAGAGACAGAGAGAGGGCCCTGCTTCCATGAGAAAGAGAGAGGGCCCCTGCTCCCAGAGAACAGAGACAGAGGGCCCTCCCTGCTTCAAACTTAGAGCAAGCCTATCCCTTAAGAGGACTGCAGCCCGTGATGAGTTGACGCCACCACAACAGCTTTGGGATGACTGTTTGCCATGGGAGGGGCCTCATGGTTTTAGGCGGGGAAACAGACCCTCTCCCTGAATGAATGGAAAAAGATCATCGAGTGATGAACTGACCAAAACCCCCATGCCCTGTCTCCTTGTGCTACTGGTTAGAAGGAGGGAAGGCTGAGGGGAAAAAAGGTGTTTTAAAGACTTGTTTAGCTTCTTATCCTCCTCTGACTCTGTTAATAATAAATTTTCCTTTATACCTTAAAATTGAATACCTGTTTCTCCTTATAAAATGTTTTCCGCTCCCAAGTCCTTATCTCAACTCACGAACCCTTCATTCATTTTTTTCCCTCTTCTCTGCCCGACTGTAATTGAAGAGGGTAAGTGAATGAGTTTTCTGAGGGCCTGGCATTTGGTGTTTGGCGTTTGTCAAACCATGACACTTGGAATTYCATTTTTTATAAGAATTTTTATTGGTTTTTGAAGCATATTTAAAATTTGACCCAGTTTACCATGTGTCAATGTGTTATTCACACTTTAAATCTTGTTCTAAACTGGTGAAATTATTTTTTTCCACRGGGGAAAAGGATTTTCTGCAGTTGAAACACATTAATTGCTAGTAGAGTGTTGACTCTCTTTTTAATGGTCTAGTAATTTTGGTCAGATTATTAGTTGTCCCTGGATGAGAAAAAGACTGAATGGCTGTTCCTTTTAATCCAAATAATCCTGGTCTCTGAAGAGATTAGCATAAACAGATATAGTKGCTTCCTTTTGCCTGAGCTTCAGTGGTTTGGTTAGTTAGACTGTATGCCATCTCTGATTTATRAAGAGCAAACCAAAAAACAAACTAAAACTCTGTGAAAGCAATGGCTAATTAAAATCATAACTACTAACTGAGAAAGCGGCACGAACTGGATCAAGAGTGTATTGTTTATTGTTCACAACACAGACTGGGTCAGAAAAKAATTATTGCTCACATGACATAACTCTAGTATCTGTTTGCAATCCTRTGCAAGTTGATGTAGTATTGATGTTCTTGCACAGGCCCAGTGAACTTTTAAGCTGGGTAATTTGCATGAGTAACAAATTTCGTGTGAAATAGGCATAAATTAAAATTGTTGATGGGAACTGCTCATCTGTGAGATACAGCACATGGATGTCATCTGGTAATTGACTGGGCTTATGCTGCTAAAATATGAAATTAATCTGTTTTGTAGCCGCAGTAAACCCTGATGGAAAAAACAATCAAAAGAGGATGATTATTAMWTTYTTTWAAATTAAAATTGGTGCCCTCACAAATAAAGAACATTGTGCGCAAATATTATATAGCTAATTTATATATCTCCTTCATTCGAAGGGCCCAASTTTTTAATTTGGCCTTTCCTAGACAAAGAAACTTCCTTGTGCACGTAACTGATCTCAACACTAATGAATCTCAAAGTATAACACTATTTTTCTATGAGGTACTGATTTGTTGCCTAATGTGTCATTGTGGAAGTTTCAACACTTGGGTAAAATTAATTCTTTAAGAACTGCTCCAGTGGTGTGTATACATAATGTCATGTCTCTGTRCACTTATTATTGCTGCCTTCAATTGGCCCTGTTTTCTGCCACTCTTTGTGCTTCAAGCAGTGCCTTGCTTRGAAAGCAGCTCCCAAGTGCTCCATTGCATCAGTCAGAACTTCCCTTTCCAGTGMAGGAGATGCTGGGATATTGTAGTACAAAATGTTCAGTTGAGTCAGACACAAAACTGCTTTGTCAGAGTCTGTTCTGTACATAACATGAAATTCTATTTCAAGTGAACGATTGTACTAAACTGAGACTTTTCTACTTCAAATTTGTCCCTAAAAGTATTCCCAATCTTTAGTTTAAACTGTGTGTTTTGCTACAATTAAATGTCTTGATCATAGTTTTGACAATGCAATTAGAAACCAAATTGATATGAAAGGAAGCCACTGAATACTTATCTTCTGCTCTTAGTATGTAAACACATGCATTTATATATAATATAAATATACTTGCCCCACAGAGAACACCATACCAAACCCTAGAAACCTCGAGATTTTGAATTTAGAGCTCATAAATGCAATAGATGGAGTGTGTTTGAATAAAACAGCATTTTGGCCAGTTGTGTATGCAACTTGTCTTTTACTCAACCTTGGAAGGACCTAGCAATGAAACTGCTCAAGTTTTGATTAGGATTTGATTGTTTTTTGTTATTCCTCATGGGTTCCTTCCAAATCAGGAAGGGAAATCTATGATTTTTCCATTTTCTTTCTTATACTCTTCAATGGCAAATTCTGTCTGAATATTGGTCTGTGGTCCTACGTCAAATCTTGTTGATTATTTACCAATTGTTTAGTTAAGGTGCAACAAATACTGTAGGGCTCAGACCAGGATAGAATATAAGACATCTGAATTTTTACAGGAAATCAATAACTTCAGGTACTTGACGTCTAGTAGCTTTTAAAAACAGACTTACAAATTTCAGACTATGTACCCCCAGGACAATGAGGGGCATGAGGTATAACTTGAGCATGGTTGGAGTTTTCACCAAAACAAATCATATTCTRCACAAGTTCATGCATTATTTTAGCATGAAACATTGCCAAATGTTTTGTTTGGAAGACTTTAAAAAATAGGAAAATAACTGGAACATGTATTTAAAAATCTCAATATTTTAGCTATCTCTCCTGTAAAAAAGCCCCAATCCCAAACAGAATATGCAGAGGATTCAGCCTTTGAACAGACCAAAGACTGATTAAAAAAAGACATTTTCTAATGAAAATGAGGTGTTGATCATAAGATGTATTTTCATTTACTTAAGGCAACCCAAAAAATCCATTGCTAGAAATAAAGTGCTTTGGTGCTGTATCATTGTTACCCCAAGATAGTTATAACTATAAGGTAGCTTGGTTTTCACATTACATGTCAAAACTAATTTGACACTGAAAAAAAAATGTGTCTCTGCCTATTGCAAAAAGCAAATAACTCTGGATGGCATATTTTCCATTTGCAATTCCTGTTACAGTTCTAGGAATGATAATGTATCACAATTGCTTTCCTGGCAAAAATCAAACCAATAAATGTATTATGTTTTTAGCAACAACAACAACAACAACAACAACAACAACAAAATAACAACAGTTATTTATATTATGTTAATGTTTGGTAAATACATTAGAAATCTTGAAGTAAAAGACTGCATAAATATTTAAATCCTGGTTAGAATAATCTTGAAATCTAGGCAGCTCACACTGCAGCACCTTGATGAAGTGCTGGGAAGTAGAGCTTCTCAAGGGTCATTATGATAAATAATAAATYCTCTTTCAAACCCTTGAATTCCAAGGCATACTTCACATGAGTGAAATGCTAGGGAGCCCACAAAGTTCTAAATAGCAGGTACTCTCCTCCTATATTCTGAGTTCAGCTCCCTGCTCCAGGAGTTGGTAGCT